>JBBYHM010358032.1:0-21576 GCA_038381775.1 Adansonia rubrostipa | reverse complement strand
TATATATACATAGCTCATGGCTCATGACAATTAGGAAGAAAGTCGAGTTTAAATAGATATGATAATTTTAAATATGATATAATTACACTATATAAATGTGATTTAAAAATAATTAAAATATAATATAAAATATAACAAAAAAGTATTATAAATATAATGTAATATTTTTAAAATTAATATAATATAAATTATTAATAAATTAAAATTTATATAAAATAATATTTTAAATAAAATTATAACGCTAGATAAAATACTAGTCTAGTATAATTTCATAAATTATCAAATCTAATTTAAGGATTTAAAGCTCACTAAATTCTTGTCTTTTATTGTGAGTCATAAATATAAAACTTGGAAGGATGCCCTAAACACGAAGACGAGACAAGGTTGCCACTGACATTACACGACATGAGTATGATATTGAAACGAAAAATAAAATAATATAACTGACAATTTGGAAGGAATTCCCTGAAATCATGCTTTTGGAAATAATAATAATAATAAAAAGTCATGTCTATGGTACGTGGCTTAAGTAGTAGTTGTACTTTGGCGGTGGGAAAATAAAATTTTTAAATTTTATAAATATAATAAAAAATAAAAAATTAATTAAAAATAAAAATGAGATATATTATTATCTTTTTAAGAAGTTAAATACATTTCACTACAACTATTTGTCAGTTTGCAATCAAAAGGTAAACTGCTCATGCAGTTCCAAAAAAGAGGAAGTTTATAACTTCCTACTTCGTATATAAAAGAAAAAAAAAATTAAGATGAGAGGGAGAAAGAAATAGACTGAACAAATAACAGAAAAAGAAAAGGGAAATTCTCTAAAACATCTCATACCCTCTACGAAGTTAAACAAGGAAAGAATTTAGTGCCGTGGAAATCGAACAATTTTCATTATGTGATTCAGTTCTTTAATAAGTGAATCAAATCAATTTTTAAAGATCTTGTACGTTTGTTGTTTTAATCCCGCAAATTTATATGTTATATATATATATATATATTGTATTTACATACTATAATTATTATCTATATCAAAATTTTTAAGGTTTGATTTCTGATATTAAATAAGCATTTTTGTAATAATTAATTATCCGTATTAATGTTTTTGAAATCCAAATCAAAATATGTTTGGAGTATAGTATCTTATTTACGACAATGGTGTGAAAATTTTAAGGATCTATAGTGTTATATTTTATATTTTATCTATATTATTTATAAAGCTACTAAAGAGTTCAGTATCACTTAATTTAGTGAAAGTACAAAAAAACAATGAAATCATAAAATAAAAAATAAAATAGAGATAATTATATTTTTAAATATTTTATATTTTTTATAAAAATTACTTATTTATTTTTAAAAAATGGTCTACTTTCTTCAAAAAAAACTCTAGCCATTTAAAAAAATTTATCTAACTCTTAAATAAACTACTCATTATTATTCATCTAATCTAGCTTATTATCTTCTAAAAAACTATCCAAACTTTTTTAACAACTCCAAAAAAATTACCCATTTTTTGAAGTATCAATATTTTTCAAAACATATAATTTATTTTTAAAATATCAAATTTTACCCTCTTTTGCAAGTGCGTCAAATTCTAGTGTATATTCACATGCATTCAATCAGAGCCTGTTTGGGGGTGCTTTTTGTTTAACTTATAAGTTGAAATTAAGTTTTTTTGAAAAATAAAAACTTAAAAAACAAAGCAAAAATTATTTAATAATTTAATTCTTAAAAGTTATTTATTATAAATATGTCGTTTGATAGAATAATTTACATAAAATATATATTTTATAAAAAATAATCATAAACATTTTTTTTCGGGATGAAATAAATTCAAAAGTTATTATCATAATCCTGTTAATCGCATAATTTCCAAGTACTATTAAACACTTTTTTTAGGATGATACGGCGACTAAACGGAGCAAAACTAAAACCAATGCTCCAATAAAACAAAAGAATTCTCCATCATATGTAATAATTCTTCCATAAGTTCGCAAATGAAAAAAAAAAAAATTCAAATCTATAAAATTTATAAAACTTTTAAATTATTCGTGTGTAATTTCTTCTGGAGTTTCGCTCAATACCGTCATCGGCAAACCAGGATTTGATTGAGTCATCGGATTGGAGCTCTCAACGGACTCAGCTTTGCCTAGCATGGTTTTAGACATTAAGAAAATTTGAAGAGTTAAGCAAAGAAGAAAATGAAGTTTAAGTGGTGGCTGAGGTGTCAAAGCAAGTAGGCGGAAATATGTATATATATGTAGAGCGAAGTTGTTATGGATTAACATAAAAGTTTAAACTCGATTAATTAATCCAATTGTAAAGAAGGGCTCGTCATATATTTGATAAATAACGTATAAGTGAGCTTAAGAGGGTCAAACTTGTACATGTTGCATGAAGTCGAGAAGTAAAGAGGCAGACACGTGAGGTTGATCATTGAGTAAAGAATAACCGAAGTGAGGTTAGCAAAACTCTTTTTCACTGGAAAAAGAATGTATCACTTATAATAATTATATTACAATTAATTAAATTTTAAAATTATGTAAAACTCATGAAAATATTATGTGATGCGCATACTTATAAGTGATAGACTTTTATATAATTGTTAAATGTGATTCGATAATTATAATATTGTAATAAAAATAATTGTAAGTCAAATACTCCCTTTCAACTACCCAAATTTATGTGCAATACTGCCATGAATATAAATAAATTAATGATTACAAGTAAATTAACTAGTCTGCTCATTGGTATGCCTATAAGCCATCTAATTTAAAGAATAAGTATCATATTAATGATTATTAAAAATTTTGCAAATTTACTACATTATAGAATATTTGAAAATTGATAAACTCATTACAGCTTGTGATATGCATAAATATGAAGATCGATAAATACAGTAAACGATAAATTATTCAATAATACATAATGAAACACATGTAAGTCGATAAACTTGTTATAATTTTCAGTAATCATAAGTATCTAAACTGGCAAGTATAAAAATAACAAATTAATTCAATAATCTAATTTAAAGAATAATTAGGTATCAAATTTCGCATGTCAATATTTTCCTTTCACCAACAAATGGCATAGTCGCAGAATTAATAACTAGAGATACATAACTAAATTAGTAATCACATAGCTTATAATTCAAAAGAAGGGGAAAAAGGAATTTAAGTAAAAAAATTGAAACCCTACCTTAATTATCAAAAAAAAAAAATGGAACTCTCAATTCATTTGAGATCGCTATCAGAGTTTTGCAATAATTCAAATTAAATGAAGAGTTCTTGAGTTTATAAATATATATATATATATATATATATATATATATATATACACCAATAATTAAATTTTTTAATTTTATAAATAGAATTAAAATACTATTGAATAAAAATTTTATTTTTTTAATGTATTATAAAGAGCATATTTATCATTCTGCTAATCCGCAGGTAGAATCTAACGCTTATGAGGTTATAGACGAGATTAATTTTTTTATATTTAGTAAACACGGATGCAAACGTTAATAAAAATCTCTCTTCTCAAGATAGAATGACCTTCTTAAACCTAGATTTTTCTTGAGTTTTCCTTTATTTTCTACCTTTGTCCTTCTATTTTCTTTTGTTTTGTTGCTGATTTTCTTGATGCTATTCAGTTTTGTCCAAATTTTATTGATTCTTTAAGTCCATTGTATACAGTCACCATCGCTCATTTAGGTTAGGCGCAATCAGACACCTATTGAAACCACTATTTTTATGTTATGAATCAAAAAATTGATTTTATGATTTGAGCATACTAGTGTTTGTTTTAAAATGGGTTCAAGAGTCGATTATGAGTAAGAAAGAATTAGCATCCCATGACACCCTAAATCAGTACCTTTTGGCTATATAGTATCTGGATTTTGATTTTTTTTCAAATTTTTTATTTCATTATTTATGTATAATCCCCTTTGTAATGAATTTTGAAAATAATAAGTCCAGTTTTAGTAAAAAGTTTTGATATCGTTAGTCACCTCAAAGGAAAGGCGATATGTAAGATTAAAAAAAAATTAGACTTGGTTTGAAAAGGGTATTCTGTATCGAGCACTAGAGGGGTATCAATATGAATTATTGCCTTTGATTTTAGGAAATTTGATTTTTAAACATGGATGCAAAACCATCATCAAGGAAGGAAAAATATTAGTAAGACATAAAGGAATATAATAAATACTACATAAAAATAAACATAAAAAATAATGAAAAGGACGGTTGAGATATATCTCATGATTGACCTTGATTATTAAAGAATAACCAAAATGATAATTTTGAGGCATATTTCGATTTGACAATACTTGAAGCGTAGGAAAAGGTTTTTATAAAATGGTCCAGCGAAGTTAGAGAAATGGAAAATTTGGGTTTTTGGAAAGCTTTGTAATAGTGCAGTTAGAGTATCCCCTTAGAAAATAAGGTTGTAGTATCCTCAAGGA
This sequence comes from Adansonia rubrostipa, assembly GCA_038381775.1. Lineage (NCBI taxonomy): Eukaryota > Viridiplantae > Streptophyta > Magnoliopsida > Malvales > Malvaceae > Adansonia > Adansonia rubrostipa. Next base: position 17,111 of record JBBYHM010358032.1, on the reverse strand, counting down.
TGAACATTTTAGTCATTTTGTGAAGTGGAATATAATATGGGTTTTAAATTAACACCGATAATTGAAATAAAAGAAAAAATTAACTTTTTGCTAGTGGGACCGGTATCGTGACACATAACTTCATGGGCAATTAATCGGATACATTTCAAGACTTTTGAGTGCCTAAAAGGATTATTCAAGAAAATTCAATTAATTTTGATTAAGGTTGTAAACAAGAGATAGCATAATGGTGTCTATCTTCCTGAATTTATTCTAGACTCATCTGAAGGGTTCAAGGGGAAAACAAGATACCATTGGAAAGTTAACTCAACATGGATTAATATAAAAATATTTTAAAAATCCAAAAAATTTATTTCTAATGGGAATTAATTTTTGAAATCAAGTTTGATCTAGCCTTAATAGCGCATGCTGGGGAAAGGGTGCAGTAAACTTTAAAAATCCCCTAAGACTCATTCAGAATCATAAAATCACAAATAATAGATTTTAAGAAAGGGAATTTCACAAAAGTTTTAGGAAAAATATTTTTAAAAAATCCAAAAAATCATTTAATGGGCCAAAATGGCCCAAACAGAATACAAATCGCTAATTCTAAGGGTTTTAGATAATGAAGGTTCGAAAAATCATAATTCTCTCATCCGAGTATGTTCGAGGCAAATGAGATACTATCGAAAAGTTAATTCAGTGCCTTTTAAGGAAAAATATAAAAAAAAATTTTAACAAAATCATTTGGGTTTTGAAAATAATTTTTCAAATCAGGCTCATAACATTACCAGCACTGAAATAGGGGATTCGTGGGTTTTAAGTTTTTCTTGTCATGTGTTAAGGGGGTGGACACACAAATGTCTGACAATTAAGGTTTATGGTAGAGCGATCACGAGGTCACCTAAAATCCCTAAGAGTTGGGCATGTGGATGACCCATTGTCCATGCCATTGAGTCACAACTTGGGGCTTAAAGTAAGACATTAAATCAAACAAGTTGTAAAACCAAAAACATTTTTCTAGGCTGAAAACATATTTTATTTTTTCTTATTAGACCATGAATCCAAGACATAAAGGCTTGATTTATCCCCTAGATTGGAGGACTAATGGATTGAAATCATAAAACCTATGTTAGTCTTAATTTATTGAAGTTGACATGGACTTAAACTTGGGGCTTTTAGAAATAGATTTTTGCAAGCAATCATAGAGGCATTTCAACAAACATGTGATAAACTAGACATAGTAAAAACATTTTATATGAATGAACATCCAAAATAGCAACATAACCCAACATTTAATCCGTCAACGCATGGTAGAAATGCTTTTGATGCATGGCTATACTCAAAACATGTTAGGATGAACATTTAAACATAGATTGAGCATGTGAAAATGAGAGAAACATAGCAAGAAATGCATGAGTAGGAATTGTTTTAATGGCAAAATGAAATATGGCATTTTTGGTTATTCGAACAACATCAAGGCATCAAGAAATTATTAAGATCCTAGAATTATGGAAACTAAGGTTGCAATAATACATAAGAGTCTTGAGAAGGTCATGGTCACATAGATATGGCTCACTAAAGCAACGGAGATGATGATAGTAGAAAATAAATGCAGAATGAGTAGAAAATATACCCAAGAAGCTTTAAATCCTAGCTTTGTCGTTGAATAGAAAACTACTTCAACTTTAAGCTTACTTTTTTCCCCTTCTTTGTAAGGATTAGCAAAAAATGAATGAAAAAATAGCTTAAAGGTTGTAATATTAATGGAGGAAAGATTAAAGGGTAGAAATGAGAAAAATTGGATGTTTTAGAAGGGTTTGTAGAGGAGTAAAGGAAGAGCTAGGGGAATAGTGTTTAAGGTAAGAGAGAAGAGTGTAGGAGGTTAATGGAATAGCAGGGAGAATGATCATTGGTTGAATATGAAAATATCCTATACATAGGGACTATCTTAGCCACCAAATTGACTTAACTAGGAGGGACATTTATGACATTAGCCACGTACAATTTGATGAGTCATTGTACCAACGGCTAAGCTTTCAATATGTGATTGGATGGTTCAATGTTCTTAGTGCTAAAGAATGCCATGAATATGCTAATCTCAAACTTCTCCTTCAGTAAAACAGATTTTAACATGAAATGTCCTTATTCTTATCTTAGTAGACCTTTCTAAAATGTGTCAATCCAATGCTTAAGACCTAAAAGTAGATTCCATGTGATATGGATGAAGCTATGTCTAATATTGGATGATTTTTAAGCCAAATTCATGGCCAAATTTGAGTTTTAATCCGATAAAATAAAGGGTAAAGATGCCTCGAACTAGGCTAAAAATGCAATGTGTATCTATATAATGAATGTTTTATCGTTAAATTTGGGCTAAAACCCAGAATGTATTAGTATAATGAAGATATATCAATAGATCTTAGCCAAAATCAAATTTTAGCTAATGACATAACTCTGTATCAACACAATTAGCTCATGTATCAATACATTGCCTTTTGGTATTGATACAAACAGTGAAATTTTGAATTTTGATTACATGAAGGCTCTGTGTCAATACATATAAGATATGTACCAATGTAGACATGCAAGAATGAGAATTTTTCATAACTTTGACTCTTTAAACACCTCACCTCAGCCAAGAATGATGGTAAATAAAGCCATACTTGCCCATTTGAGTTTATTGATGCCTTGTAATGCTTAAATTAAGGCGTGGAATTTAGTGTTTACAATTTCAAAAATTGCTAAAGCATGAGAGTGATTAGTGAAATATTTTACATTTTTTTGCGCTTGGAATATGTCTTTGATCCATTTAAAAATGTGAGCTAGGTCTTTAAATATAAAATTCAATCTATAAGAACATAAGAAAATATGAGGATCTACCTTTGTAACTTCTTTTCTAGACAATTTGCAATGCATTGTTCGTGACTAGAGGTGGCAAAATGAATCTAAAGTCGAAAACCCACAAAAAAAGCACTTAGGCTCAAACCTGAACCTAAACTAAACTTAATTTGTCCAAAAAGTCAAAAACTCAAATCCAAAAAAATCAAAATCTGAAATGGTCCGAACCTAAACTAAACTCGATTTGTCCAAAAAGTCAAAAAACTTGAACCTAATGAACCCAAACCTGAAAGAATTAGAACCCAAGACTAACCCAAACCTGAATACAATAATAAAAGTAAAAATGATGAAATAGTTATTAAATAATATTTTATAAAGTAAAAACTTTAATTATTAATTTTATTTTAATATTCTTTTTATAATTTAATTAAATATTTAAAACTTAATTTATATTTTATATATTATGAAATAATAATTTATCAAAAAGTAAATCATACTAAGCTTTGAAAATAATATCAATGAGGTATACCATCCATTTGTCATATTTTCTTCAATTTAATTGGTTAAACTTATTGAATATTGAGGATTTATATATTTTACCAGTGAAATTTTAAGTGATTCTTTGAATATTATTCTTTAATTTTTTTTCAATTTCAATCATTAATATCTTAAATATTTTATTAAACTAAATATATTGAAAAGTCTAATGTTAAGAAAGTCGAGATGGAAGTCAAATCGATGTGATCTTTATTTTTTGGTCTAAGAGGTTCAACCGGTTGGATGACCATTTCATTTAAAAAATAAATATTTAAAAAGTGATTTTAATGTTAAATAAATATTAAATATAGTAACTAATTAATAAAAAATATGCATTTAACTTAGTGGTATGGTTTTTAGAGTAACTTTAAGAGGCTATGATTCAAATCTTATCAAGTATATAAATATTTTGAAAAAATAAAAAGGATTTTATTGATTTTTTATCGGTTTGAACCAATTTTAAGTAGGTTAGACGATCCTGGTTCCTCATATAGCAATAGATTGGATAGGCCAATAGCAATCGATTGGATAGACCACCAATTTTCAATTGAATTGATTGAATCAACCAATCCGATTTGATTTTTTAACCAATTAAAAATCTTATCATTAAGAAAGTATTTTTCATATTTTATTTGAAATAAATGAAAACAAAACTATAGCTGCTTTTGGATTCTTTAAGCAATAAGCAAGATGGAATCTAAAGGCCTTTATGGGGATTTCTCTTCCACCAAGCGGCATCATTATTGGTATGCATTTAGATGTACCCCAATGGGGTTGAACTTCAATTGGCCCCTCCAGTTAGACTGGAGGGATAAGAGTTTACTGCGTTGAGGGAAAACTTTATCCCTTTCGTTCATTCTTTTGTTGCTTTTTATTTTATTTTATTTTAAATCATTAATTTTTGATTATTTTATTTTATTAATTTAGTTTTTTTATTGCAATATATTTTTAAGTATTTTTATTTAACACAAAAATGTTAATATATTTAATAATTAACCACATATATATTGTAATCTAATGTCTTTAATAATTATTTTTTTTACTATAATTCATCCTACTGTTTTCACTGTTTTTTAATTCAAATACATATTTTATAATTAATTTTTATCTTATCATTATAGTAATTAATCTTACTATTACTGTATTTTTAATCTTATCTAAGCCAGTTTCACCTTCTATCTAAATGGACTCTAAAAAGGTTATCATCATAAGTTAAATTAAAGCAATAGATTTATGAAACAGACTATTAAAGGAATAGACATAAATGCAGAATTATTAAAGGACTATTAAAGTATCAGCCAAAAAGTAGCAACAAACATGTGCATGAATTACTAAAGGACAAAAAGTTATCATATGAAATTCAGCATATGAAAATTCTAATACCAAATTTTAAATGCAGAATGTTAGAATATGATCTTCTTCTTTAAGTGAATTTACTCCAAGGCTATGTTTGGATTGAAGCTAGTAAAAGAAAGGAACAGAAAAGGGAAGAAGTGGTTTTTAAAGAAAATAAAAGTAAATGATATTTCATTCCCTCGTTTGGATATTTAAAACGGGCAAGGGAATAAAAGGAATGAATTCATTACAACCTTCATTTGGTCGAGTAATGGAAAGGAAAGGAAAGGAAAAGAAATTATACTAAATTGTTTCAATTATACCTTTTCTAAAATAAAATATTTTATTTATCATGTGAATAATTTTAAAAATCTTAAATAAAATAAAATTTATTTTTTATAATTAATCCACAAAAGATTGTATATTAAAAATAAATTCTATACAATTTTTTTTTCAAAATTAATCTATTAATGAGGAAATTGAAGAACTGAAATATTTAATGTTAAGATAAAATTAACTATAAACTTATATAATTATTAGTATTTTCCTATTATTGTATATTTTAGTTGTGTTCTTTATCTATTTTTCAAAAAAATTGTGAAATAATATCAACATGAAAAAATTAAGCCCATGGATAAATTTTTGAAAAACAATTATAGAAGGTAAAGTCATTAAATAAAAAGTAATTTATAAATTAGTTGTATAAGATTTAAAGGTTGTGTCAATAGTTAAAATTGAATATTAAAAAATACTCTTTAAAAATGAAGAATAATGATAAGGGCACCAAATTTTTTTTTCTATTTGAAAATTTTACCATTTCTTTTTCTCTTTGTTTACCCCAAATTGGGGTAATTAAAAAATGATCCTTTTGATTTAAAGAGGGGGTGCTTACTCATCTTTCGTTTGTTTTAATTTAAAATGGTTTCTAAAAATATTCTTGCCTGCCTCACTTTTATTTCCATTTCCCATTTTCCCTCAATTCAAACATAGAAAGAAAGGTAAAAGAGAGAAAGGAGAAATTATTTTATGGTCCCTTCCTACCACCTCAGCAATGATCTCTACCCAATTATTTTATGCCATATCATCAATTTTCCATGTCAGATTAAATAATTTTTTTTCTTTCGTTGCCAATTCAATGCTCGTCCGTAGAGCCAACCACTCCCCCATTCCTTCCCCAGTCCTCACATCCTCCACAACCCTACCCATCAAGTAGGTTCTCCAGTATCAAAAAATTCCCAATAATCACGAGTTTTGATGGGTAGGGTTGTGGAGAATGTGAGGACTGGGGAAGGAATGGGTGAGTGGTTGGCTCTATGGAAGAGCATTGAATTGGCGACCAACCACTCCCCCATTCCTTCCCCAGTCCTCACATCCTCCACAACCCAACCCATCAAGTAGGTTCTCCAGTATCAGAAAATTCCCACTAATCATGAGTTTTGATGGGTAGGGTTGTGGAGGATGTGAGGACTGGGGAAGGAATGGGGGAGTGGTTGGCTCTATGGACAAGCATTGAATTGGCGACGAAAGAAAAAAAAATTATTTAATCTGACGTGGAAAATTGATGATATGGCATAAAATAATTGGGTAGAGATCATTGCTGAGGTAGTAAGAAGGGATCATAAAATAATTTTTCGGGAGGAAGGTTGAGAAAAGGAAAAGATATATGTTTTCAAGTTAAAATTAATAAAGGAAAGGAATTAAGGAATTTTAAAAACCATTGTTTGGTTAAAAAGGTAAGAGGAAAGGAAAATATTTTTTAATAATTTTTTTTTTCAAATTATAATCTTTTTTATAATAAAAATAACCTAACTTATATAAAACATGAAGATGGTAAAAAAATATTTTACAAATTATTTTTATTTTAAGATAAATTAAAATTGAATATTTTAAGAGAAAATAAAAGATACTCAACTCTTATTTAATAAAAAATTTTTTGAAACGAGACAAAGGTTTTTTTTTCCTTGCTTTCTTTTCTCTCCCTTTACCCCCATTCTAAACATAGTGTAAAATCATAAGTAAACATCGAATATGTTATTCAATTCCAAAACAAATACTCTCAAAAATGAAATGACAACATAGTGTCAATTAAACAAAACTATTCAAGAATAAAAAAGATCAACATATTAATAAAATTTCAAGCATAAGAATAAAGATCAAATGGAAATTATTCTTTGTTTGAACATAATAATTTCAACACATTAATATCATTAACATGTATAAAATTCACTCCAAACATTTAACAAAATGGCAATGAAATCAAGAAATGGAAAAATAAAATAAAAAGCAAGAAAACAAATATTAAACCTCAATGAAAAATAAAACAACCTCAACCAAGTTCCATCATTAGAGTTGATGAGAGTAAAAAACAAAGACAACAGCCAACAAACTTAGCATAAAGATAATAAAAAAAAAAAACTCAAAAATTGAAAACATCAAAATAATGCATAATTTACTCAAAACATCTTCAAACCTTAAATGTCACTTTAATAAACTACAAACGAAAATACATGTCTAACATGACATGCACAAACCAAAAAACAGTAAAGAAATCAAACAAAACAGACAAATGCAAGGAAAAAAAACTAAGAAAAAAAAAAGTGGAATGAGTGTTAATCGATTTGAACATATTTAATCAATCAAAACGATCAAATTTGATTAGTTTGATTTATTTGATTTTGAAATTATTTGATTATAAGAAATAATTTATTCGATTAGTTTGATCGGTTGTCAATTTTTAAAATTAATAACTGAATATATTGAACTAACTGACCCTTTTAATTTTATTTTTAATTATATTTTATTTATAATATGAATAAAATATATTTATATAATAATTTAAAATTATATAATATGATATATCATTTATATTATACACAATTATTTTCATATAATAATATAAATAATTCATTTTTCTAAAAACCTAAAACTGATTAAATCTGTTGACTTAAGTTTAGTTTAGTTTTTTTTGGTTTTAGGATTTTTTGATTGGTCTTATAAGTTTATTTGATTTAATTGATTTTAAAAATTTTAAAATTGAGCTGATTGAATTCTTATTTCTAGAAAAAGTAGAATTAAGATGAGACATGCAAACTTTGCACTTAAATACAAATTTTTTTAGAACATTTTCCAAAAAGTTCTAAAAAAAATGAGTATCATGTAAAAAGTTAGTAAAATTAGGGATGGTGATGGACAGTATGAATTTATATATCTAAATTTATCTTGATATTATGGATTCAAAGTAGATGTATATTTGAATATTATAATTACTATCTGTAACGTATGTGGATATGAAATATTGGATATTCATTATTCAAATCCGTTTACTTTTGTGTATAATGGATATGGATAATTGAATCTATTATCCGTTTAATTATAAAATGCAAAAGTTTATGCTCATGGTGAGAGCTTCCAAGATTAACTATTTATTCAATTTGAATTTTTAACAGATTTAGATATCTTATGAATCATATTATTTAATTTAAATTTAAATGGTAATATACATATTTAATGCGAATAATAAATAATGGTATATTTTAAAATACTTATATTAATTTGAACATTATAAAAAAAATATAAATATTTAATCCACTGTTATCCTAATCCAAACAATGGAAGCCAACAAAAATTGAACGTACAAAACTGTTGTAAAATAGAAATCAGGAAAAGCACCAAGATAAAAAAATGTCCATTGGAATCTTGGTACAATCTCTACAAGAAAACCCGTCAACTGACTTTGCAATTTGAAGTATGAATCCAGCAAATGAATCTTGCAACTGGAAAAAGCATACATGCAAGAAAAGCCCAAAATCCAGGAAAATTTCACCTGTAATACCCACAAATCAGAAAGCAAAAAATAAATAAAGAGAAAATCGAATACAAAAGCGAGGAAAAACCAGAAAAAATGAAAGAGAAAAAGAAAAAAGATTAGGACCAACTAAACAGCCAATTACTGTAAATGAACACTCATCCTAAACTAAGTCTCCAAAAGCTTAAATTCTGCCGGGAGAATCAACTGTGGAGAAAAATACATAATGGTTTGTTATTTGATTAATTCCAATTCAGTATTTATGGTTAATATTTTTAGATGAAAAAATTCATGTTAACATTTAAATTTTGATTATTACTATTTCTAATTTTTTAATTTTTTATTTGCAAAAAAAATTAAATTGATATATAATATATGTTTATCTTGAATTGGGTGCTCTAAATTATTAATTTTTCTGATGTTAGAGATTACCAGGGTTTTATCATTGGTTACTATAATTAAAAGTTTAGTACTCTACTAATGGAGCAATTGTGTTACTAGCCAATTACTAATATTTTAAATTGTAGATAACAAAAATATTAAAATTGAATTGAGTTGGGTTAAATTTATTTATTTTGATCACATTCACTTAATAAATATTTTTATTATATATTTTTTCCTGAACTTATAAATATTCATTTGAGTAAAAAATAATTAAAACTATTTTAAAAACTTTAATATTACAAATTTTTAAATTTTATATTCATTTGAAGTATTAAAAAAAATGATAAAATATTTTAATCAGTTAATTTTTTTAAAAGATTGAAAACATAGTATCTATCTTTTTATTATCTATACTCTATATAATTTTTTTGACGGAGTTTAGTATCACTAAATCAAGATCACTAACTTAGCTAAAAAAGAAAAAAAAAACATTTATAAATCCCATATAATATTTTATAGGTTTATATAAGTAATTTAATATTTAAAAAAAGGAAAAAAATGACTTATTTTTTTCATTTAAAAAAATTAAAGATAATTAACTAACTTTTTTTTCCACTTATTTTTTTCACTCACTCTGTGGATGTACTCTGATCTAATACTATTATAAAACTCTAATTGAATTAGTGTTACCATCCTTTGAATTGACCAAAGTAACTAAATTTAAAGATATTTGTATCTTTTTCCTTAAATAATAATGAATTATCTACTTTAAAAAATACTCACATTTTACTTCAAAAATTACCCACTTTTTTTTTAAATAGAAAAGAATGCTGATATTCTTTTATATATTATTTCTTCAGAAAAAACAAAAATGAAAAAAAAATTTCACCCAGCATTGAGAAATTACATGTATGACCTTAGGAAAGAAGTCTTTTATGGATAAGGGTGATGTCTTTTCTCACCGGCCATAATGGATAATAGATCTGTGATTAGAGGAAGATGCTGATCCTACACAAAAGCTTTATCTTCAAAGGCATTGACTCTTCTTATCTTCCTGTGAGCAGAAATGGCAAAAGAAGATTTTTTAGCAAAATGAGTGAAAGGAAAGATGTTGTTGGTGAAAGTTCAAGAAAGCAGAAGCAGCAACCCAAGTTTCCACTCATCAGGGTTTCCAACACCATTCTTGCAAAGTCTGTGGTTGCTGTATTTGGACTTGGATTTATTGATGCTGGGTAAGACTGCAAGGTTAACATTTTTTTGTTCTCTTTGCCTTTAACTATTTCAATAAGCTTGATATATTTTATTTAGATTCAGGTGAGTCTTTCGTACGAATATAAATTTAAAACGAGCAAACTCAATTTTTAAAATATTTTTAATTATTTAAAACATCATATTTATCTTTGTGTCGAAATATAAATTTAACACGTGTTCGACTCAAATATTAAAAAAAAAAAACTTCAAATAACATAGATTTTAATGTTCAAGTTTTTCTCTTGATGTTTGTCATGTCAATCTTAGTTTTATACATGCAAATGCAACCAAAATTGTTTGTGATGTTTCAGGTATAGTGGGGATTGGTCAAGGATTGGAGTGATCTCAAAGGATGTTGAGGAGCTGTTAAAGATTGCTGCCTTCATAGTTGTTCCTTTGTGCATCTTTCTTGTATTTTCCTTTTCCAAGGAGCCTGCTGACACTTGAACTTTATTTGTTTAGTTAGCCTAGGAAGACTTTGAATTCTTTCCATTTCATTCTAACTTGTATATCATTTATTACTAAGTTATCTAAAGAGTTGGGTACGGACATATCTTATATAAAGTTATATTCTCAAATGCATATCTTTGAGTATCGATCAAATGTCGAATACGAATACCTTAACAAAAATTAAACTCTAGTGACATTACATTTCACAAAGAAAACTGACTGTGGCTGTAAGCCTATTTATATATTGTAGGAATATCTGGAGTCAAAAGCTAAGAATGGGGAAACCTTTTAAACTAGTGAGTTCTCAGTTCTCACTGGGGGTTGAATTAAAATTTACTAGTGTTAGAATTCTTACGTTGCTTCTTTTATTGTCGACTTGATAATAACAAAGGTATAGATATAATATAATATGAATATATGAATTTAATTTATTATATGTAAAAAAATAGATATAAAAATTTAATTTATTTAGATTATATTGATATCCATAATATATATTGTATTAAAACAAAAAATGAAATACTAATTTAACAATTCATCTAATAACTTGTAACTTATAACAATATTGAAGTTTAAAAAAATTATTTATATCAATTTATTTTATATTATTATTTTATATTTTAATTTTTATAGATAATTTATTAATACAATAATTTTTATTCAAATGCTTTAAAACAAAATAATCAATATAATATTATTTTTAAAAATAAAAAATAAAAAATCACGTTTATGGTGAAGCCATTTATCTCATAATGTCATTTACTATTGCTGTTTAAACGATTAGTGATCATAAAAATTCAACAACCAAAGTTAAAAAAAAATTACTAACATAAACCAATCTTTTATTATTATTATTCAATATTAAATTTTAATCAATAATTTATTAATACAATAATTTTCTGATCAATAATATGATCTTATTTTAAAAAATAAGAAGTTAATCATTGTATAACTCGTGATACAAAATTAGGAATTATTTAAACAGCGCCACACATGAATGTAACTTGAAAAAATAACTATAGAACAACATGAAATGAAAAAAAATGATGACCATAGCATGGCTATGTGAGCGTGTTAAAATTTAGATAAAATGATCATAAAAAAATTTAGAATTATTTGAATAATTTCGATTAAATCTAATAATTTCGAACACGACATGAGAAATAACACAAATAAACAATGCAACATGAAAAATAAAACTAACACTTCATGAACCAAAAAAAAAAAATACTATGCAACACAAGAAAATATTAATATGACATGAATATTGAAGTATATCAAAATCTAAATAATATGAATTATTAATATATTAAAATTTATATATAATACTTTGTATACGATTATAACATAAAAAATAACATAGAATACGGCATGAATGCGTGAATCAATGGTGTATTCTTGCGTCCCTCAATTTCTATAATACAAATATTCTTCACCCCTCAATTTAATTTTTTATCACAAAATTACCCATGAGGTAGTATCATCCTTCAATTTGGATTTTATTACAAAATTACTCTCAATTGAATTAGCCTTTGATTTGATTTTTATTATAAAATTAACCAAACAATTGAACCTGAATTTGATATTTATTACCAAATTATCCCAGCTGGAAAATCCATTGGACTACTTTAAATATATTTTATAAGATTATAAGATTATTAAGATAACAAAAAAAAATTTATATTAACATTGTTAATAGTTTCAAATATATTTTATAATTAACATATATTAAAAAATACTACCCTTTTATGAAACATATATAATAGCACAGAAGTAGAGAATATTTTGACCAAAGCAAATATCTTCTCTGATTATATTTTTGAATTATCATTTTCAATTAGATTTTTATTGTAATGTTGGTTTTTAACAATTTGATTCGTTTTAAAATTGATATAGTTTTAATTATATTGAACTGCTGTGATTAAGACAGAATTTTTTTTATCTATAATTTTTTAAATAACTCTTAAGAAATTAAATTTCAACAAAACTATAGTCAAAGGAAGTGAGTAATTAAATTATACTTTTTTATTATATTTTTATATTATAATTCTAAATTAATTTTTGTTTATTATAATTTTGAATTTTAATAATAAGTTCTATATATTAAAAAAGAGTTTAGTTGTATGGAGTTGTTGTCATTATGATAAAATTTTTGTATAATAGTTTTTAGATAACGCTTAAATTTAAAGTTAGAGTCTATGAATAATTAAATATCATGTCATATATATATATAGATTCAATATCATCTCAATGTAAAATATATATATATATATATATAAAACAAATAAAATTAGAGTACATGAGTAATTAATTGTTATTTTATTATATTTTTAAATTATTATTTTAAATTAATTTCCACTTATTAACAATAATAATAATAAATTTAGTTATAGATTAGAAAAGAGTTTAAATTTATATTGAGTTACTGGCATTATGATAAAAGTTTTTGGATAATAACTTTTTAGATAACTTTTAATTTGATTAAATTTTACAATAGTAAAGTTAGAGTTCATGAGTAATTAAATATCATGTCATTAGATGTATAGACAACTTTGTTTTTAATATATCTCAACGCAAAAAATAAGAAAATGGCAAGTAATATTTTTTTAAATCAATTTAGGCTTCGAAATTAATAAGTGAACAACAAAACCCAATGAACATAATAATAAGATTAAGAAACAATATATTAGCAGGTCTACATGCAATCTTGTTATGTCAAGAAAAGTTGAATTTATGGGTGCGTGTATAATATATGTAAATATATATGAGAAATTCACTTATCTAATGTAAAATTAATTAGTTTTATTATATATTTAATAAATCGAGCAGTCGATTTTAGTAATATATTTATACTCATCATGTACATAAAATTTTGAATTGATCAAATATTTTTATCATATTAATAAAGAATATTGTCTTTTCTAATATATATTTAAATACTTGAATATTTTATGATATATAAATAGATAGATGTTGACGTTCCACAGGCCTGGCCTTTACGAACTTCGGACGATCCGAAGGGCCAAAGCGTGCTTGACTTAAAAATATGATGATGTTTGACATGAAGGAGTAAAAGACTGTCGGATGAATCGCCCATCCGACTAGTCTTGGATGGCCAACACGAAGTGACCATAAACTTGGAGTCGCCACCGATCATTTTAAGTTAGGCATGACCGGACACCTATTGAAAATAATACCAGATATTCGTTATTTTGGGTCCGGGAGTTAGTTATGTGTGGGAAAGGATTAGCACCCCCACAACACCCGAAAATCAGTACCCTCTAACTATATCTCACTTGAATCTCGGTTTCCTCGGTTTCATTTTTATCATTATTTAAATATAACTCCTAATGCATGAAATTTTGTAAAGATACGAGTCTGAGTTTTAATGAAAATTTAATCACCTATGCGCCTCAGAGAGGTGAGAAACATAAGGCTTTTTTTTTATGAAAATGAACTCCGGATAGGTTTTTAAAATCAAATATTTCATGTCTGGCACTGGAGAGATATCGACACGAGATATCATTTTGGGATTTTGAAAACAATTCTTTTAAAGCATGAATGTTCGAGGTTCCTACAAGAGGAAACGTATTAGTAAGATAGGAAAGAAAACAATAAAAAAATCCTCATAAAAAAATAAACACACAAAATATATAACAAATAGGGATGATCGAAATGTATCTTGTAGTTGTCTTCGATTATTGATGAATAACCGAGACAATAACATTAAGACTTAATCGGATTCAGTGAAAATTTGAGGAGAAAAATAAGTTTCGATGACTCGAGGATGTCCCAAAAAAGAAGTTTGGATTTTGGAAGGAATGTAGAGAGCAAGGTTATACCCTTAGAAGAGTAGGGTTGAAGTATTCTCAAAGGTGAAAATTTGATGTCATTTTGAGGTAAAAGCGGGGTTGGAGTATCCCCTCAGAGAAGTAGGGTTGGAGCATCCCCTAAAATGGAAGTTTAATATTGGATTTGAGTTAAAAATGGTGTTGGAGTATTCCCTCAGAGTAGTGAGGTGAGAGTATCCCCAAAAATGGAAGTTTGATATTAGGTTAAGTTAAAAACGGGGTTAGAGTGTTCCCTCAAAGTAATAGGGTTAGAGTATCCCCAAAAATAAAAATCTTCGACGTTAAAAGGACTGGATCATATTTTGAAAAAAAATAAGAATATTTAAAAATCGAGAGTCGAAGGTTTGGCTAAAATGTTCCTCTTTTGTTTAGCCTTGGTCCGTGTCTAAAGGGCTTAGGCTGTGGGAATGAGCCGAGTAGATCATGAGGCGTTCGAACGCCTCAATAAAAGTATTTCAAAAGTTGGGTTAGAAACAGAAGACAGCATTGCGTCATTTCTCTTTCTGAATTTATTTAAGCTCATCCGGAGGTCCCTAAGGGTAAACAAGGTACCGTTGGGATTTTAACTCGGTGAGGATTAATATAAAATTATTCCAAAAATCCTAGAAAATTGCCTTATAGGTGAAAATATTTTTCACATTAGGGATTGGTTCAACACTGGCAGCATATGCGAGGGAAGTGGGGCAGTTAACTTTGAAAAATCATTTCAGACTCATACGGAATTGTTAAATCACAAAAGATACCTTTACGAAAAGGGAATTTCATGAACTTTTTGTGAAAAAATCTAAAAAATCCAAAACAAATCATCTGGTGGGATGAATCAGCCCAAACAGAATGTGAATTGCTGATTCCAAGGGTCCTGATAGCAAAACTTCAAAAAATCATAACTCCTTCATCCGGAATGATCCGAGGGCAAACAAAACACCATTGGAAAGGTGATTGAATGCCCTTATAGAAAAAAAGTAAAAAAATTCATGAAAATTGTTTATGGTTTGAAAATAATTTTTCAAGTCATGAATATAGTGCTGCCAGCATAAAACAAAAGGAATTTTTGGTTTTCTCGGACTTATTTGGGCTAAATTTAAGCTATGGACATCCAAATAACCGTGGCAGAAAACAATGAGTGAAATGGGCTTCACGAGCTCATCTACACAATCTCAGAGTAGTTTGGGATGATGAAACAACCCGTTGACCATGCGATAAATACAAGGATTCTAAGCAAAGATCAAGGCATGAATAAATTTTGACACTAAAAAGGACATTATATTTTAAAAAAATTGCTTCTTTTAACCTTGAATCCCAACATAAATAGCTTAATATAATAGACCAAGATTAATCTCATTATTTGGTTTAATCTTAATCTAACTTGGGGTATATATTAAAAAAATAATAGTATATATATAGATATATATATATATATATATATATATATTAGCACACCAAGTAAATATGATAAAAAAATCAAATGCACATATGATCAAGAGACATTTAAATGAGCATAAAATATGGCCTTGAGCATAAAATATGGCCTTAAGCATAAAAATATCCTCGTCCCTACACCCGTTTTACATTTAGTTAAAGTCAGGGTGAGGCTTAGTGGCTGGTTTACTCTTATCCTATATTGGTGGCCTCGGTTCGAACCAACCCACACCACACAATTTGATTTTTTTCTTCCTTTTTTCTTTCTTCTTTTTTTTCTTCTTCCTCACCCCAAAACTAGACCACAGTAGGAAAGGAAGAACCCAAAAACCAACGACAGTTGACTCTTAAATTTCACCTCTAGACTCCTTTTGACCTCCTCTTTCCAAATCCAGAGTCAGATTTTCCTAAATCTTTTTAGATTTTTCTAGATCCACAAGGGAAGTTTGAACCTTTTAGCTCAAATCCGGCTGCCGTCCACCGTTGGATTGTTCCCAAAATCTAGTGTGTTTTTCCCTCTGTATAAGCTTCCTTTTCACTGTTGGGATGTTCAAAATAAGTACCGAAACCTCTGTAACCAAAAAACCCCACTTTGAATTTTTTATTTTTTTTAAAAGCTTGAGTTTTTTTTTTTGAAATTCTTGAAAATATTTTTTTCTAGTCCCCCTTTTTTTTTATCTAATGGTTATATGCACCAAGAAAAGGCTGAAACGGTTGGTGGTTTGGGGACCAGTTGGTTCTACAACCATGGCAGAGTGGCTACCACACTGAGCATGGCAGCCATTCCCTTTTTTTTTGGTCTTTTTCGTTGCTTTTTATTTTTCATTTGTTTTTGTCATTTTATGACCAAACTTAGCCTTGACATGGGGGTCACAAGTGACCCTTTCCATAAAGGTGGTTATGCCACTCATTCTTTCTCTTTTTTTTAGGTTTTTTTTTGGCTTTTTATTTATTTTTGTCATTTCATAACTTCAAGTCATGTTTGGCATATGGACCCAATTTATAAGGTGGTAAGGGTTCGAAACCCAAGCCACTATTTTCTTCTTCTTATTTTGTTTCTTTCCTTCTTTACTAGTTTTTGTGATTTCATGACTAAAACATATGCTTGATGTGTTGGTCATGGGCTATATATATTCACAAGGGTGTCAAAACCTAGGCCAGTCATTTTTATTTATATATATTTTTTTGCATTTTTTCAAATAAGCCTAAATTGAAATGAATTAAGCCTAATTAATCTGGATCCAAGAAACCCAAGTTAA
>JBBYHM010358014.1:0-21595 GCA_038381775.1 Adansonia rubrostipa | reverse complement strand
GAAGCTCTTCGGGAAGCTTTTCGCTACCCTTTCATAATAAGGGGCTTGCAATGTGCCAATGTATCTAACAATAAGGGATGAATTTAGGCAGCCTCTTCTATCCATCTTGTAGCATACTACCTAGAACTTTCATTAGATCTTTTTTTTTCATGCTTATAAGAGAGAGACAACTTAGGATCCAATCATCAGTAGGTCTCTCCTTATAATAGATGGGTCATCGTGTCCATCCCACTCCTCATAGAACTCGATCTCAGACCGATCCATCATCCCTTGGACCATTTTCAAGAATGATAGATAAGGTTGCAAATCGCGTTCGACCATAGTGGCAACATGATGCTTTGACGACATTTTTATCATCTATCACTATTCTAGCTTTCACGAAAGCTTGCCAGACCTTGTTTATTAGGGTTTTGACTTCTCCAATGCTTCTTTTGACCTAACAACCTTTCCCATTAATTATCGCATTCACTCTCAGTTTGCCATGATTAGGGAATAGATTGGCCCTAACATTGGGTTTGAAACCCTGTTCGATCTTGATCACTCTTTTTTCTAGTAGGCCTTGCATTTTTTTTAACGAAGTGCAGTTCTCAATCAAATAGCCTTACGCTATAGCATGGTATTCACAATAAGCATCCTTATCATACCATCTGGGATACGGTGGTGATCTTTGGTTTATGAATACTGGGGCCACTAGTTTACCTACCAATAAGCGAGAGTAAATCTCTTTATAGGAGTAAAGGAGTTATTTAAAGTGCTCACTTTCTTGGGGTACTTATTGATTGTTCAGAGCTCTTGCATTATTCATATTGTGAGGCTATGCATTCTGGGCTGCATTTTGAATGGGATTCAATGTAAAGCTTATTACAGAAGCAAACCAGGTAGCGTGGACTAGTTGCAGTGCTGATAAGTAAAGAGTAAGACCCATATTCAATATGCTCGAAAGGTACATAGGCTATGCTGGACGCAGACTTTAATTAAACCTAGCACGATTTTCACTAACAACATTCACCTTCTTCTTCTCACCCTTGCTTACTATCTTTTTGACTGATCAAAATGTCTCCCAAATAGATATCCTACCATTTTGATGGCATTCTCAATCATTTCACTTGATATAACCATATCAATAAAATTTTTCATGGCACTTCCTACCAGCCTTTCATAGTAAAGAGCTCTAGGGTGCCAACAAACATGACTATCATTTCTTTTTCTGTTAGGAAAGGATGAACTTGAGCTACCTTCTCTCTCCATCTCTGAGCATATTACTTAAAGCTCTTGAAATATTTCTTCTCCATGTTCATAAGAGAGAGGCGATCTGGAACCCAATCAAACACATGCTTATGTATTCAAGGAATATGCATGCCAAATCTTTCCATGTTTGAATTCTTACATGATTAAGTCCCATGAACCACAAGAGAGCTGCTCCAGTTAAACTATCCTAGAAGCAATGGATCAATAGCTTTTTGTTCTCTTTATACCCTATCATCTTACGATAGTACATGCGAAGATGGGTAGTAGGGTTGGTAGTCCCATTATATTTTTCAAAATCAGGCACCTTGAACTTAGGTGATATAATGGGACTCAAAACCAACCCTAATGATTTTGTGTCTATGATTCCAAACTTATTACTTCCTTCCACAGTCAAATATGCTTCTCTAGTGACTAATACTTCTTTAGTGACAATTCTAAAATCAAGTCTCTTTGTTTTCTCTTACTCTTTTTTCTAATCGATGTTCGAGACTGTAGGCCTTGCCGTGAAGAACCTGCACCTTGCAATCCTTGAATAAAGTAGGATGCTGTCGCAAGATTGATGTAAATGAATGGCTAAGTTGGTGAGATGTTTACTGCCAGAGGACACTGCCCACGTAGCTCCCATTCTTGAGCATTAGTGGCCTCAGTCCCACCATTCAGATTGCTTTCAGGATTGATTGGATCTTTTCCCTCCGCGATTGCACTTGTTTATCCTTTTCCTTTAATGCATCAGATAATAGCTTGGTTAGCTTGGTAATCTGAGCTTGGAGTTCCTCGTTCTTATGGAATGATTATCCTTGGGACTCTCTATACATGAGTTTGATTCTTTTGATATAGGCCTGATGATTGTTTTCTATTGCTCTTCGATGATTGCAAGTGTTATACTAATGGCAAGCTATATGTTTCATGTTTTATATCACCTTCACTTTAAATTATTTCTAGATTAGGCCTTTATGATATGTTCATGCATATGTTTAATGCAATGAAAGTGAATATGCGATATGAAAATAAATAAGTGAATAAAACTATAAAAAAAAGATTGGGTTAGTCATGCAAATACGAAAAGGACAATTGGATTAAGGGGTAACTCCACCAATAACATCATTCATTAAAGCAACAAAATCTCCTAATTACATATGACTGTATTCGAAAATGCCTGACAAAGTTACATTGCTTGACAACATGGTCCAAGAAATACAACAAGTTTTGGTCATGGGTTCCAGTGGGCAAGATCTCACGAGCTAGGGATCATGCTACATCCATCATGTTCTTGTCCTCCAACTAAGCTACCTAAATTTGCTCTGTGAGACGGTGATGGTAGTCCTGATAGTTTTGGCATGCATGATCAACCACTTGAAGCTATTTTTTCTCTCACTATTCAGAAGCTTTCACAAGTGCATCGACTTAGTCTTGGCAAGCTTGAAGAAAATGCTCTAAATCCTGAATTCTAAGTGTCAGAGCTCCATTTTTGGCCTAATTTGCTCTCAAATTCAAGACTAAGCTTCTAATCATTCATTTTTCCTTTGATAAGTTGATGTAAGAGCCTGGGTTCTAACAAGCTTTTCCCTATTGACCCTAGCAGCTTCTCTTGATTGGTGTAGTTCTTTCTTGAGAGGAGTAATTTTTGTCTTCTACTCGGTCAGTGACTTTCCAAGTCTTCGAGAATTGCTTGCTTTATTAAGAGCCACATAGTCTTGTTTCAAACTCCTGAGGTCCTTCTTGAGGTGATTTTTCTTCTTGATAGCCCTGTTCATTTCACCATCCCTGAGGTAAAGGTCCATTTTCAATCGACTATTTTCCTTCTTTAATCGAGTAACCTCTTTGGCAAAGCTTGTCCTTTCTTGTTCTAACTTTTGCTTGAGTAATTCAACTTTATAAGGAAATTTATCAACTAGCATTTATGATGTCTCGATATCAGACAAGTGCATAGCATCATTAATTCTTTGAACCCTCCATTCATCATATCCTAGGGTCATACTACTCTTTCTCCAATATCTTTCAATACAGCGGGTTGTTTCCATGCATGAAAGGCTAGTTAGACTTTTGACTTGTAATCAGGCTCACTATAGTTGAAATCCCACAACTCTAAGTCTTGGATGAATGGGATGAACTAATAGCACTAGAACTGTCAAAAGACTAAAAGAAAGGCTTAGCTAGTACTTTCCTATAATCTCATGAGTGGCATGCAGCTATAATCTCTGCACTGGTATATGACCATTTATGGGAAGAATGAAAAGGCCTTCCATGTTACCTCCTTCCCCTTGAGGTTTTAGAATTTTTTGACCCTTTGCTCTTCAGATTTGTCTTGAGGCCATTTCTTCTCAAATATCTTAGAGATAAGGCTAAAGTTGGGTAAGAAACAGTGCGATGTCCTACTTTCTTCCAAGCCAAAGTGACTAACAAGTCAAATGTGAAGGAGTGGTGCACACCCGATGAAATGGCCTATACCTATTTTCTTAGAAAAATTAAGAGCTTGAATAGCTCAGCAATGATGGTCGAGGTAGGATTGATGTTGCAGCATAAACAAGAAAGACATCTGCTATCGTAGCTTTCACATAGCCTAATGTCTTGGGGAATATAACCAGACCATATATCGCCAAAGCGTATATATCTTTGGATTTTTTGAATGTTAATGGTACTTGCCATTGTTTCTTTCAAACTAGCCTATGAGATGCATTCATTGTTCCTCTTTGTTTTGATATGACTCTCAATCTAAGACTCCCTTGCCTTGAGGATTTGAGCTAACTTTTCTTGAAGGTTGGAAGATTCAATGCTTTACTGTATATCTTGTCAACCTTTGCCCTTTCAATGTTGAGTAATGTAGTGTATTCATCAAACGTAGGGACCAAGTCTTCATGATTGAAAGTGAAACACCAGTATGCTAGATTCCAAAACTGAGAGGTTGCTTACAACAAGCCAACATCCAAACAAACTCGAAGTAGAAGAGCAATATCTTTGTATCTCTTGGTGAATGATTCCCTTTTAATACTATCCCAATTGGTCCATACAATCCTTAGATCTTGCTAATCATTTTGATGCTATCCTATCTTTATCCTTTTATGCACTATTGAGATATATCCCTATTTAGGGATGTCTCCAGCTTCACACTATCAGCATTCTGACGATGCTTGGACTTTCTTAAAAGGTTTTAGCTCTGAAGTGGACTGTTGCTCCATGGCAAATACCCTTTGATAAACACTGAACCATTGACCAATTGTCCCATAGTGATGGTAATTATGATAAAATGATGCATGGTGAAAAAGGAAAGCAAAAAGAGAACAAGTTAGTAACCAATATGAAATAATAGGCAAACGATAAAGAAATGAAAGAATAACAGCAAAAGTGTATCATAAAATTTGCACTGAGAATGGGCTGTACAATGCCCAAAGCAGATAACATATTGGCATGTCCCTATTAAAATTGCCTCTTCATGAAGCAACATGATACCTAACGGGGACTAAGACTGATCACTGAAATAATGATGTTCGTTCATCACCATCTATGTTACGTACATGCTAAGCCATTATTTGAGTAGCATGATAACTTATTTTAGTCAGATATAACTATTTCAAGATGGCATTGCAGGCAATGGCATTCACTTGGCTTTACCCACTTATTAAAGAGGACTTATCGTTAAACGTAACGGCATATCATGAAGGAATGATCATAAAAATGACAAACGCGGGTGACAACGTTCACTCATCATCGTCCGTGCAACTATGGTATATAGGAGTAAAGGTAAGAAATGTTTCCTCAAGTGATCCTACTCTTCGAGTTATTCTAGAAATGTTCACTTATCCATCATGGTTTGACATGCTTTAGCTCGTAGGGCTCACTATATAAGTTTAAGTCGATTCCTATTTTGGTATCCAAATCGCTCCTCTATCTGGTAAGAACAATCAAGGCACCCCAATCCTAGGCCCATCATAGATTTGGCGGAACAGGTTTGATTCGACGAATGTATTTCTCTATGCAAATGCGAAGGGGTATTCATGAAAGAAATAAGTAGTTTATGTCCCAAAAGGTTTTGTCATGCCTATACGAAGGGTTACTTACGAAGGCGAATGGCTTACTTTCTCCTAATAATTAGGATATTAACTACACCATAGTGTTTGGTGGGAATCTAGTGCAAATGTAAGTGCACGGTGTGAAGGAAATAATTAAACATTTTCATTCCACTCCCATATTACCATATTTATTCAAATCAATATTTATTTAGGCACGAATAATCCCTAACAACTAGTAGGCAAAAATAAAAAGGAATTATATCTAACTAATGATGAAGATTGAAGAACTAAGAACCAAGTGGCTAATAGCTAGTTATAGGCCTAATTCTCTAGGTTTAGTCCTCAACGGAGTTGCCAAGCTCTCACCACATGCCTCGCCTTTAAAACTTCAGACGATTGGAAGTGCATAGTACACTCCACTTAAAAATAAATGATGGTTAGTCATGGTCAAGCCTTTGAGTTATCCCGTGATTAGGATTTGGATTAGGCACAACAATATGAAGGGAAGAAAAATCGTCGGGCGAGTTACTCATTAAACTAGTCTCAGCTAGCCACCATGAGATGGCTGTAAACTTGGAGTTGCAATCGATCATTTCGAGCTAGGCAGGATTGGATGCCTACTAAAAATAATATTTTGAGTTACGAAACTCAAAACATTGGTTTCAAGGTCTACAAAGTCCAAAGATTCATTAGTTGGGTTTGGGAGTTGGTTATGCATAGAGAAGGATTAACATCCCCATGACACCCGAAATTAGTACTTACAACTATATTTCACTTTGGTTTTAGTTAAATCAGTTCCATTTAGCCTTTATTTAGATATAATTCCCTTTAATGCATGAACTTTTGTAAAAATAGATTCAATTTTTCTTTTTTTTTTTTTTGAAAAAATTAACTTATCTATGCACCTCAGAGATGTAAGGAACATAAGGAGTTTTTTTGAATATAAAGCCCAAATCGACTTTTGAAAATTTTCATATTCCGCACAAGGAACTAGAGAGATACCAACATGAAACATTGCCTTGAAAATTTTATTAGAAAAATAAATTTTAAATATGAATGCGAGATAATTACTACAAAATGAAACGAGTTAGTGAGGTGAAAAAAGTGAAATATAATAATATCATAAGCAAGCAATCACAAACAAAAGCACGTAAAAGGAGGGGTGATCAGAATGTATCTCATAATTGCTTTCAATTATTGAAGAATAACTGAGATGATAATTTTAAAAACTAGTCTGGATCTGACGGTAATTTGAAGAACGATGATGATTTTTATCAAAGCAGTCTAAGGCATTCAAAAGAGAAAATTTTAGGTGTTTTCGAGGTAAAACGAGGTTGGAGTGTCCCCTTGGAGAGGTGGCATTAAAGTATCCCTAAAGATAGAATTTGGAAACTATTTAGCAATAAAGAAAAAATTAGATTTTTTTTTTAAAAATGGGGTTAGAGTATCTCCTCAGAGTAGCAGGGTTGGAGTATCCCCAAAGTTAGAAAAACATTTAGGAACAAGGAGAAAATTTAAAATTTTAATTAAAAATAGGGTTAGAGTATCGCCTTTGAGTAATGGAGTTAGAGTATCTCTATTAGCGAAAATTTTAATATGAAATCCTATTTTTTGCATTTTAATCTTGATCTGAATGAAAAGGGGTTGATGTTGTGTGGGGAACCAACCGGATGCATTTTGAGACATTCGAACATCTCGATAAAAGGACATTCGAAAACAAGAGACAACATCATGTCACCTCCATTCCTAAATTTTTTTAGGCTTGTCCAAAGGCTTTAGGTGGTGAATAAGGTATCGTTAGAAAGATAACTCGATAAATTTTAATGTAAAAATATTCAAAAAATTCCAGACGGTCACTTTCTAAGCGAAATTAATTTTCAAAGTTAAGTCTATATTGACACTAGCAGCATATGCAGGGGAAAAGACATGTAGAACTTTGAAAAATCATTTCGGGCTCATTTGAGACTGTTAAATTGTGAACAACACCTTTTCAGAAAGAGAATTTCATAAACCTTTTAGGAAAAATAATTCAAAATTTCATCAAAATCATTTGATAGGCCAAAATAGCCCAAACAAAAGGTTACATGTTGGTTCCAATGGTTCTAGCCAATAGAGGTTCAAAAATCATAACTCCCTGATCCGAGATGATTCAAGGGTAAATGAGACACTGTTAGAAAAGTACTTCAATGTCCTTTAAGGTAAAAATATTAAAAAAATCAAGAGAAATATTTTATGGTTTGAAAATGATTTTCTAAATTT
Organism: Adansonia rubrostipa; assembly: GCA_038381775.1. Classification (NCBI taxonomy): domain Eukaryota; kingdom Viridiplantae; phylum Streptophyta; class Magnoliopsida; order Malvales; family Malvaceae; genus Adansonia; species Adansonia rubrostipa. Next base: position 14,081 of record JBBYHM010358014.1, on the reverse strand, counting down.
GGATTAAGTACTGCCAGAGCAAAAACATGGGGATTATTTGATATTTGATTTTTTCAAAGATAGACTTGGGTCAAGGACATCCGAACGTCCATGACAGAAAGTAACATAGGCTTTACAAGTTCATTTCACAACCTCGAAGCAGTTTAGAAGGATGGAACAACTCGTTGACCATGTTACTAAAGGGAATATAAGACACAAGATCGAGGTTTAATACTAAAAGCATTTCCTTAAAAATGAAATTATTTCACCATGAATCTAGGCCTGAAATGTTGATTTACCCCTAAGATTGGAAGAGTAATTTTATGAAAACATTAAGTCGATGTTATTTTTCATCTACTGGAGGTAGCATAAACTTAACTTGGGGATTTTTCTAAAAATCAGGTTTTTAGAAACAATCTAGTATTTTAATGGAGATATCAGGAACAAAATACAGCACATACAAAGATAAACATAGATTAAACATGCAAACATACAAAGATGACATTTTGACATGAAAATGGGTGACACTAATGCAAGAAGATGACAAATAGGGTGCATAAAAATGATATGAACATGTTTAAACAAGGGAATAGATGCTGGAGTTGTCAAGACAACATTTTTATTTCATGAGACTCCTTAAAACATAAGAAAATGTTTGAACATACCTAAGACATGTTAAGGTGACCATTTAAATATGAAATGGATATGTGAATATGGAAGGAACATGGCAAAAGATGCATGAATAGAGGCTATGTAATGATGACAATAAAGTATTATGAGTTTATGTATCCCACAAAGTCAAAGTATCAAGAGAGTCATCAAAATCCTAAGACTTGCATGATTAAGGCAACAATGATGCATGGGAGCCTTAGGATGGTCATGGTAGCATGAAGGGCTTACTAAAATGAAATGGATGATCAAAATAGAAAATGCATGGAACAAGGTAAAAAATATACCAACAAAAGCTTAAACCTTCTTTAATTTCAAAAGTAGTAACTTAAGCTCAATTCTTTCCCTCCTTTTACTATTATCTAGCAAGAAAAGGGTGAAAGAAAGAAGCTTTCTAGTAATATGGTTACTAGTGGGGTGTTTTGAGGATGAAAGTATGTGAAAGGTTGAGTTTTTGAAGGTGTTATAGTGGTGGTTTTAGGGAGCTATGGGAATAAAGGTTGGTTAAGGGTAAAAGGCAATGGAATAATGTTTTTGGTGAGTTTTTGAAGCTAAAGTTGCTGGAGAATTTGTAAGGATGGATGATGAGTTTTTTTAGATTGCTGGAGAGCTTTTTTTCATAGTTGAAATTTTTTTGAGATAGCTAGGAGAGTCCTTAATTCAATGCTTGGCCACTGCTTTTAGAAAAAAATGTAAGGGCAGCTTTTATTTTTCTCTTTTGCACCAAGGGACATCTCCAACTACCATGCTTAGTTGACTCTCTTTTTATTGGTTCTGCCACGCTGAGCAAGGAGGCAGAAAGGCTGTGACAGCCTGTAACTAGAGATATGCATGCCATACCCTCTTACACATATATATTTTATCAAAGTGACCTTTGTCATTGATTGTTTAGGCCCCAAAAATTTGTTTGAAACCATTAATGAGCCCATAATTAAGGTTTGCAACGATTTATAAGAATTCCTTAGCACAAAAACATGTTTAAATCAGGTTTACAAAGGTTGAAAAGCAGTTTGAACTAGGCAAAAATGCCTTGGTGTATCAATACAAAACATGAGGTATAGATACACATAGTACCTTTTACTCCTGAGTATCATTACAATGAGCTGTGTATCAATACTAGGAGAAAAAATGTTTCTAGTCTCGAGACTTAGAGGTTTGTATCGATATTCTATGGATTTGTATCGATACTCATGCTTGTGCATCGATACATTTTGCCAAAAATCATAACTTTGGCTACTGCCGAGGTTTGATCAATACAAACATGCTAAGTATTGGTACCATATCTCATGTATCGATACTTAACCCTCTTATATCGATACTATGCGTGAAAATTTAGATTTTTATTGATGTAAAGCCTCGTATCAATACTTGTGCACTAATATAACTTGCACATACCCATGGCTTCCTGAATTACCTCAACTTAGTCATAAACAATGTGAAATTAATCTGTGCATTAATTTGAATAACCTTGGTGACACCATGAATAACCTTGGATGCTTCATTTTTATATTTTTCTTCAAAACGGTCTATAGGCATTTCAAACCTTCTCGAAAAAAATTTTCGCCTAGTGCTGTGTCGCCTAATAGTGCCTGGCGACACGGTACTTGGCAATTGTCCCCCAGTTTTTATTTTTATTTTTTGATTTTATCATCTTTTCCCTAACTCCTAGGATGACAGAAAGTGGCCTAGATAAAATAAAGTGTCTACAAGGGTTGCTAGGATACTTTCATGTCGAAGGTATACTCTAAAGGCATTTTAGTAATTTTTCTCATCTGGATGCTTTTACGTCGAAGGTGAATTTTTAAGATTGGTTTAGCCTTCTAAGATCATTTTAGTGTTCATTAGGGTATCATAATACTTTTATGTCGAAGGTATACCCTAAGGACATTATGATAATTTTCCTTAAACAGAGTCTTAGATAAGCATTGGGATGCTTTCAGGCCAAAAGTGCATATTTGGGATAGGTTCAAACTTTTATAATCATTTTGGAGTCGTTAGGGGTTATTGGGATCTTTTATGCCAAAAGAATATTTCAAGGGTATTTTTATAATTTTGCATTTAAACTAAATCCCGCATGAGTACTAGGATACTTTTACGTCAAAAGTACACATAAGAATAGGTTATCATATTAGGTCATTTCTAGGTCATAGAGTTTGTATTTTTAATAATAAAATTATTTTTATAAATAAGGCAGTGTCTCTTGATTAAATTAATATGGAGGATTCCTACCAAAATATGCGAGGAATTTTACAAATTATTTTAATAGCAAGATATCCTTCCTTTTCAAATAGAAAGTCAGGATTTTTTAATTTTTGCAAAAATAAAACCTTTCGTATTCCATAGGTTTTCCTTGCGGTATGAAAAAGAATAATAAAAATCTTTGTGTTCTATTGGTTCTTCGAGAGGGTATGCAAGAAATTTTGATTTCCAAAATCATTAAAACCCAACATTCTCGGAATAATAAAGTTCTTTAGTAAAATATTATGGGAATTATAATTAAATATCAAATATTGAAATTGATTAAAAATAATATTTATTTTAGCACATGATTAATATGGTAACTATTGCTGGGCGTCTCGAAAAGGTTAATCCTTACTTATGATTGTAACCGACTCCCGAGATCTCTGGTATGGGTGCAAACCTTAGAGTTTGTTTTTATGGATTTCAAAATTCTCAAGATACAAACTCTGGTAAGTTCCCAATCTTGCTTGGCCAAAATAAGATTGGTGGCAGCTCTAAATAAATGGTTGTTTCATAATTACTATTTAAAGTTAAGTCGAGTGAGCGATTTATCTTGACAACTCAGTTCCCAATACAAAAAAAAAATAAAGAATAATAACCATGATATAGGCCTAAAAAAATAAAGTTATATAGATACACATAAAAATAAAGGGATACATTTGCCATTTTAAGTCAGGCTGGTCAGGATTTGTATCCGAGCCATATTGCAACATGGAGGAAAAAAAGATATCATCACTGCTACCTCAATCGATGCCTCGTATATCGAACCATATGATGATGTCCTAGAATTTTCATTTTAATCCTTTGAGTTTTTTAATGCCACTTATGTTAAGGAGGGGTTGCCGATGCTTAAGCCTTACCTATTGAAGAGCACTCATATAGATCTAAAGTTAACTATCGATAAAGGTGTCAGGCCAAAAAAGGACTCGAAGAAAAACTTCAAAGGATTGCCAGAGCTTTGAACATTGTCAACCAGATCAACAAAAGAGGGTTAGGATTCAAGCCCAGTGCACAGTAGAAATGAAAACAAGCTTAGAAAAATCATGAGAAAAGGATAGCTTGTTTGTTAGGCAAGATGTGAGATATCAACCAATGATATTTCCACCATTTTGAGAAAGTTTTTGTCCAGGAGGACATGTGAATACTGGCCCTGCTAATGTTATGCTTATACTGAACAAGGCATTTATGGATCTCTCCATCAATGCAATTGATGAGCTAGAGACATCAACGATGGACTTAGAAACTAGTTTATGCCCTTCAGCATTTGTTCCAAGTGTTTGGATTAAAACTGAGATTCCTGTACTATTCAAGTCTATTTCAAAGTAATGCTATGAACTAAACCTACATGCTTTCGCCCAAAAGTATTATAGGATTCTTTGTATGGGTATCCTTTTATTAAGTACTATTAATGAAAATGACAAAGCATTATGCATTTCATCTTTTATGTTCATTTTCATAGCTCTTGCAGCACTTCAACCTATTTCTACATATTTTTTCACCTCCGTTGTTCCTTTTCCATATTTTTAAGTACCTCGATAAAGGTGACATGGATATTCATACTTAGAAACTGAATATCAATTTTGAGCAATCAATCTGCACTGATGAGGTCGAGTCTAAAAAGAATTTTAAAAAGAACCTTATACCTTTAGACCTGCGAAGACTAATTCAAAAAGAAGAAAAAGAGGTATTGCCCTATGAAAGACCTATTGAAACCATAAACTTTGGAATGAAGAAGACCAGGAAGAAGTCCAAATTTGAACCTCCATGAAACCATTAACTCGAGTTAAACTAATAAGTTTCCTTAAGAATATAGGGACGTATTCACCTAGTCCCACTAGGACATGCTTAGATTAGACACCAACATTATAGTCCATAAACTTCCCCTCAAACTCAAATGTAAGCCTATACAACAAAAGCTTAGAAAGATGAAACCTCAAATGCTTCTAAAGATTAAAGAAGAAGTAGAGAAACAATTTGAAGTAGGATTTCTCGAAGTAGCCAAATATCCTGAATAGGTAGCCAATATAGTTCTAGTTTGTAAGAAGGACAGTAAAGTACGGATATGTATGGATTATAGGGATCTAAATGAGCCAGCCTAAAAGATGATTTATTTTTACCCTATATCAATACTTTAGTAGACAACGCCACCAAAAATGCACTATTTTCCATCGTGGATGGACTTTTGGGATACAGCTAAATCAAAATGGTAGCAGAAGATATGGAGAAAGCCACCTTCGTGACCATGTGAGGCACTTTCTGATACAAGGTGATACCCTTCGTGCTCAAGAACACTGCGGCAACTTACCAAAAGGCAATGGTCACATTGTTCCATGATCTTATTCACAAAGAAATCAAGGTTTGTGTGGAAAATATGATCTTCAAATCATCAAAAGAGAGTAAATATGTAAGCGATTTCTAAAAACTCTTAAAATAGCTTTACAAATAGTAGCTCAAGTTAAATCCTACAAGATGTACATTCGATGTCACATTTGGCAAACTATTAGGCTTTATTTTGAGCAAAATAGGAATTGAAGTCGATCCTGACAAGGTCAAAGCCATTTAAAATATGCTGCCACTTTAAACTTAAAAAGAAATAAGGAGTTTTTTGGAAAGGTTAAATTACATAGCTCAATTTGTATCTTAGCTGACCGATAAATGTGATCTAATCTTTTAGCTACTTTGAAAACAAAATCTTAGAGAATAGAACAATGAGTGCTAAAAAGCCTTCAATAAGATCAAACATTACCTTTTGAATCCTCTAATACTTATGCCATTAGTGCCCAGTTGATCTTTAATCTTATACTTATCAGTTTTTGACAAGTCAATGGCTTGTATATTAGGTCAACATGATGAGTCAGGCAAAAAGGAACAAGCTATCTATTACTTGAGCAAGAAGCTCACGGAGTGCAAGAATAACTATTCAGCAATGGAGAAATTATGCTATGCTCTAGCTTCGACAGCCTAGAGGTTAAAGCAACACATGTTATACCACACTACATGGCTGATCGCTAAACTCGATCCCATCGAGTATTTGTGTAAAGCTCCCACCTTGTCAAAGAGATTAGCTAGATGGCAAGTCTTACTTTTCGAGTACGACATTATGTAATGAACCAGAAAGCCATCAAGGGTAACATATAGTAGATGTTTTGGCAAGTTGAGCAACACATGACTATTATCCTTTAGACTTTGAATTTTTTAACAAAAACTTGATGTGCATATCTAAGGGAAAAAACATTGTCGAGTGCAGTTCATCTTAGAAAATGTACTCTGATGAAGCTTCAAATTTTGTTAAGGCATGGAATTAGGGCAATTCTTAGCTCGCCTGATGGAAACCACTGCCCCATCACCGCAAGATTAAACTTTGACTACACCAATAATATAATTGAATATAAGGCACGCATCGTGGGACTCCAAGTAGCTGTTGAAAGGGATATCCAAACTCTGCAAGTATTTAGAGATTCAGCTCTTTTCATCTATGAACTAAATGATGAACGGCAAATGCGTGATGCTAAACTGATTCATTATAGGAGTTTAATCTCAGAATTCAAAAAAGAATTCGATGCTATCAGCTTTTAGCAATAATCTTTGTGAAGATAATCCAATTGTTGATGGATTAGCCAACTTGTCATCCATGTTTAGAGTCAATCGAGAATCAAACATTGCCCCTATATAGATAGGCATATATACAACTCCAACACATTGTCAAAATGTCAAAGAAGAGAAAGATGGCATACTATGGTATCATGACATTCTTCAATACATCAGAGATTAGCAATACTAAAAGGTCGAGACTGACAAAAGAACCATCCGAAAGATAGCTGTGAGATTTGTTTTGGATGGTAGGATTTTGTATAAGAAAAGCCGGGATTAAGTACTACTACATGCATTGATGCCTCCGAACCAAAAGAATTCTTGAAGAAGTCCATGCATGCTAATGGATACTGAATGGCAAAACCAGTCATGGGATTAGGCTATTATTGATTGACACCTGAGAAAGATTGCATTGACTATGCTTGAAAATACCACAAATGCTAAATCTGCCCAGACACAATCCATTCCCTATCAGCACCTTTACATATTAATTCTTGAAGAAGTCCATGCATGCTAATGGATACCGAATGGCAAAACAAGTCATAGGATTAGGCTATTATTGATTGACACTTGAGAAAGATTACATTGACTATGCTTGAAAATACCATAAATGCCAAATCTACGTAGACACAATTAATTCCCTATCGGCATCTTTACATATTATGATAGCCTTTTTGTCCTTTTCTATGTGGAGCATGGACATGATCAGACTAATTATCCCCAAGGCTTCTAACGAGCACTGCTTTATTCTAGTTGCTACTGATTATTTCACTAGATGGGTAAAAGCAGCTTCTTATGCCAATGTCACCAAATCCATTATGTGCAAATGTGTAAAATAGGACATTATTTATAGATATAGGCTTTTTGAACAAATCATCACAGATAATGCCCGTAACCTAAAAAACAAAATGATTTAAGCAATCAACTCTTAATTCAAAATTCAATATCATAACTTGGTGCCTTACCATCCGAAAATGAATAGGGAGATTAAAATAGCCAACAAAAATATCAAGAAGATAGTCAAAAATATGGATAAGATGTATAAAGATTGGCATGAAAAGTTGCCTTTTACTTTACATGCCTATCGCACAGCAGTACAAACTTACACAAGTGCTACCCTATTCTCTTTCATCTACAACATAAAGTCTGTTTTACCTATCAAGATTGAAATTCCTTCATTCGGAGTCTTGATGGAATTACAACTTGAAGTGGCCGAATGGGTCAATAACTGATATAAGCAGCTTAATCTCATCGAAAAGAAAAGAATGAAAGCCATCTATCATGTCAGATGTATCAAAAGTGCATAATGAGAGCCCATAGCTAAAAGGTCTATCCTTGTCAGTTTTGAGAAAGTGACTTAGATGCAAATGAATTCTCTAGATCTAAAAAGATGCTTAAGGAAAATGGACTTAGAATTAAGAGAGGTCGTATATCATAAAATGCTTATTTTTCGAAAGAGCCCTGATCTTAATTGAGATGGATGGGAGTAATTTACCCAACCCTATGAATTTTGATTTTGTCTAGAAATACTACGCTTGAAAGGATCCTAGGATGAAAACCTAAAAGATATCCTATCATCCTTCTGCTACCACTTCAAGAAAAAAAATAACAATAAAAAAAGAAAGAATAAACCTCAGATGAAAACCCAAAAGTGGGTATAGATAAACAAATCAGCTTAAGTTTTCAACCTAAAAAGGGTAGCTTAAGTGATCTACTCTCACTTACCTAAACCACATCAAGCCCAAACCATCACCAGCCTAAGCTAGAACCAGCTTATCCTACACTCATAACCCCAATCAAAACACTAAACCATAACCTAATTCACCTATTTTATGCTATCCTACTCCATCAAATCTCATCCCTACCAACACCTAATAAATGAAAACTACCTAACCTCAATGGCTCTATTCCCTCATAGGGCAATCTGAATAATTTTCTTAAAAGTCAGCCAACACCAAAATAGGTAATTGCTTGAGAAAAGTTTTTGAGGATACTTAATGGAAGACTTACAGCATCAAGGGCTAAGTAACCAAAAGATAAGCTTTTTGTATCTTCAAAATCTTTTGTAATCCCATAATTTGTCATGACTTATACATTTTTTCTTTTAAATGAAATACAATCACTTGATTTCTTACAAAATCTTTTTGTAACTCTTACATCCTATGCTACATTATGTTTATCATTTAATTAATAATGCTTGATAAATGAATTGAACTAATAACAAGATTTCCTAGTATTAATTGGAAAGATGAAACTTTGCGAGAATTTTATTTCGTGTCTAAAGACCAAGAATGAACCTTTAAGGCCACAGTCAGTCTTGCCCTTGGACACATTCAAAAAACGTGCTCAAAACCTTCTCCTAGTAAACCTTAACCCAAAGATAAAGGGCTAAAGTGTTTTTCAAACTATCATCTTAACAACCAGAGTTTAGAAAATTTCACCTAGACCACCAAAGACACCCTTCGAATCATAATTGGCAACAAGAAATCCTCCATACTCACTAATAAACTCAATGCAACAAAAATTCCCAAACATGAGCCATCTAAACTTAGGTCCATTCAGTCACAATCATGGGCCTTTCATACCTTCTAAAAAATGGCCTTAACATTTAAAGCCTTTGGAAATCTAGTACGAGATTGACTAACCCTAGGGCAAGAAGCCACCTTGTCAAATTTCTAAAAGATTAGACAACCCAAAAAGCCAAAAAAATTGATTGCTAGATTACACTTTTCAAATCATCACTTTTGTATCAATGAAGCATGCATTTCTATCCTCATGCATCATTCATACAATAACTAACATTCTTCAGGTATAAATTCCTATTTTCAAAAGCCAAAATTAAACAAAATTTTAAGCATAAATTTATATTTTCAGAAGACTTGAAAGGTTCCAAGTAAGAATCCCTTGTCTCATGAGTGCATAAATTGAAAAAACCATTCAAGAAAGGCACCCAAACTCATATCTTTTTAGTCCTCAAATAACAAGATGCTTCTTCTTTTTAGTCCATAAAAAGCAAGACACATTTTTTTAGTCCTCAAAGAGCAGGATGCTTTCTTTTTAGTGTTGGGAGTAGGACTTTTTTTTAGTCCTCAAAGAGCATGACACCTTCTTTTTCTTTTTAGTCTTCAAAGAGTAGGGCACTTACCTACCTTAGTCCTCAAAGAGCAAGGTGCTTACCTAACTCAATCCTTAAAGAGCAAGACACTTACCAACCTCAGTCCTTAAAAAGCAAAGTGCTTACTTACCTCAGTCCTCTAAAAGTAGGATGCTGACCTACCTTAGTCCTTAAAGACTAGGATGCTTACCTATTTCAATCTTCAAATAGCATGATAGTTACCTATCTCTTTCCATAACAAATTGGATGCCCATCGAGTTTATCTTCAAAGAGTAGGACACTTACCTATTTTAGTCCATAAAGAGCTAGACACCTATCAAGATAAAGCCTACACTAGCTAGTGGCATCTATCTATGGGGTTAAACCCAAGAAACCATAAACTTAGTAAGGAGGTCAAACCTTACAAAACTGATTGAAATTCTCTTATCAGTTAGGACCATTACTGATATATTTGGCCTATCTCAACATAATACTAACTCGATCTCTATTTCTTTGCAAGCATACAGAACAATTATCTTACCCAAACAAAATGATGTTTCTTTGTCTTTGCCCTATTCTTGATGCTTAGCAATAGCTAAAAAGGGGCCACTGTAGACATTTCCTTTTGTTTGGGCCATCTAACATCTCAAAGCATAATTAAAAGATGATAGAATCAAAAAATAAAAAATAAAAATAGGGATGACTGCCAAGTGCTAGGTCATTAGTCATTATTACGCGACATGACACTAGGTGAAAATTTTTTTGGAAAGGCCTAAAATGTCTATGGGTTGTATTAAAGAAAAATTCAGAATAAGGCATCAAAGGTTACTATTCAAGGTGTCACCGAAGTCTTTCAAATGAGCATAAGTTAGTTTCCCACTGTTTGTAACCAACATAAGGTTTTCAAAAGGCCTAAGGTATATGGAAGTCATATTGGTGCATAAGTACTGACACGAAGCTTTCATGTTGCCAAAAATTCAAATTTTCATGTGTAGCATTGATACAAAAGGGTTTGCTATTGATTCATAAGGTATGGTATGGATACTTAGCATATTTATGTCGATAAGCTAAAGTTGTAATTTTTGGCAAAATGTATCAATACATAATACAAATCCATGAAGTATCAATAGAAAGCTCTAAGTCTTGAGACTGGAAATAATTTTTTGCTCTTGATATTGATACACACTTCATTATATCGATGCTCATAAGTAGAAATTGTCTTATGCATTGATATAACATGCTTTGTTTCGATACACCAAGGTATTTTTGCCTAATTTGAGCTATTTTTTAGCCTTTGAAAATCTGATTCAAACATGTTTCTTGCACCAAAAATCATAATAATTCATATCAAGATTTAGCTATGGGCTCGTGATTAGACTTAAACAAATTTTTTAAGCCCAAATCGCAAATGAAAAAGGGTCTTTTTCATGAAATGTATAGTTTCTTAAAGGGCATGTCTAGCTTTTCTCCAAATGCAGCAATCATAGCCTTTCTACACCACTACTTCACATGACATAACCAATTGCAATAAAGGCAGCTGAGCATAGTACTTGCAGTTGTATCCTAGTACATGAGGGAATATCCCATAGTGCTCTTACTTTGTCTCCAAAAAGCATTGGCTAAACCTTAAATTTAAAAGAAAGCCAATCTTGGCTCAGCAAAGAGGAATCATTTTCTGGCAATATCAAAAACACCAACAACCTGCAACCCTAAAACTTTCCAAAAAAACATAGCTCTATTACCTTTCACCCTCAACCTTCCTGTATTCTTGTAACTCCTCAAAACCACCACCAAAAACCTTTCTAAAACCCTCCACTCCACTCATATTTCCTCTTAAAACTTTTTTCCATTAGCACCCTATGAGAAAACCCATTTTTTTCATCATTTCCTTGCATATCAGCATCAAAAAAAGAAAAAAAGTGAGCCCAAAGTTGCTAATAAAGAAAAACTAAAGCTTGAGGCTTTTGATATTTTCACTTAGCTCTAATATTTTTTCATTTCTAGTACTTGCATCATTTTAGTGAACCATCCATGCTACCATGACCATCCTAGGACTCCTATGCATTATTGTTGCCTTGGTTGTAGTAGTCTTAGGATTTTAATGTTCCTTTTGATGCCTTCATATTGTTTGGTAGGCCAAACATCTTCTCTTTCATGTATTTTATATCATGTTTCACCTATTTTCATATGTTTAACAGTACTTAAATGTTTTTCCTAACATGCATTATGTAGGCTTTTGCATTTTTTCTTACATCCTAAGAAGTCTCATGGCATAAAAATGTTGTCTTGAAAATTCCAACATGCTTTTCTTTGCTTAAATATGTTCATGTCATCTTCCATAGCATGATTTTTTATGCCATTCATGGAGTTATCATTTCCATGCATCTTATTTGTCATCTGCTGGTATGCTTGTCATCTTTTCCATGTTAAAATGTCATCTTTGTTTATTTACATGTGTTTTTCCTATTCATCTTTATGTATGTTGAATTTAGTTCATGATATCCCTGTCAAAATGCTTGCTTGTTTGCTAAAAATCTAATTTTCAAAAAAATCCCCAAGTTAAGTTCATGCTACCCCTAATAGATGGAGAATGACATGGATTTAATGTTTTCATAAAATTGATCTTCCAATCTTAGGGACAAAGTAAACATTTTAAGTCCGGATTCATGGTAAAATGAGTTTAAAGATGCCATTTTCCAAACAAAAATGCCTTTTTAATTAATAAAAAATACGTTGTCTTGAACTTGAGTTTAGCACCTTCATGGTAACATGATCAATCGGTTCTTTCATCATCCCAAACTACTCTGAGATTATGGAATGAACTCGTGATGCTCGTGTCATTCTTTCTCTTGTGTTGTGGACATTCGAATACCCATCAAGAAACCCAAAAAATCAAATAATCCCTTGTTTTTGCTCTAGCAACACTGTAGTCCAAATTTGAAAAATTATTTTTGAGCCACAAATGATTTTCCTGGAATTTTCTAATTTCCCCTTAAAGGGCATCGAAATACCTTTTCCAAAGGTGTCTTGTTTGCCCTCAGATTATCTCAGATGAGGAAGTTATGATTTTTTGAACCTTTGCTGTCCCAAGCCCCTGAAACTAGCATGCTATAATCTGTTTGGGCCATTTTGGCCTATCAGATGATTTCTTTATATTATCTAAATATTTTTCCCAAAATTTTACAACATTCCTTCTCCAAAAAGGTATCTTTTATGATTTAACAATTCTGGATGACCCCGAAAAGATTTTTTAAACTCTATCATGCCTTTTCCCTTATACATGTTGTTAGTCTCTAAATGGGCCTAAATCTAAAAATTAATTCCTCTTAGAAGGTATTTTTCTAATATTTTGTAAACACTTCTATATTGGTCCTCATTGAGTTACCTTTCCAATGGTAACTTGCTTACCGCTGAAGCCTTTAGATGAACCCTATTTTAACCCCATCTCTAAAATGCCTTTATAAAGACGTTCGAATGCTTCGAAATGCATCTGATTAAGTCCCCTATGACACAAACCTTCTAGGCTTGAATCAAGGCTTACAAAAAAATTATTTTATTCAAATCTTTGATTCCTATTTTCAAAATACCATTTTTTTTTCAAAAAAATCCCTTTCTTTTAAAAACATAACAAATTTTCATCTTTAGGGGTACTTCAACCCCACAATTCTAATGGATACTCCAACCTCATTTTTCTACCAAAAAAACTTGAAATTTTTCTGTCGAATTTATTCAAAATTCCTAATTATTTTCTTAAATCATAAAAAAAATTTCATTCTTATGGATACTCCAACCCAACTACTCTGAGGGGATACTCCGACCCCACCTCTCTGAAGGGATACTCTAACCCCACTTTTACCTCAAAATCTAAAATTTCTTTTTTTTTTCTAGAAAACCTGATTTTTGTTTAAAACCTTTTTATGTCCATCAAACTACCACTGAATCCAAATACGTCTCTAAATTGTTATCCTAGTTATTCTTAATTGTCGAAGACAATTATGAGATACATTTCGGTCGTCCCACTTTCTTACATTCTTTTGTTTGTGAAATTATTATATTCTTTTTCATTTTACTAACATGTTTCCTTTTTGTAATGCCTAATTCATATTTAAAATTTGTCTTTAAAAAAATGTCTCTAGTGCCAAATATGGCATAACCAAATTTTTAAAATTTAATTCGAAAAGTATTTTCATAAAAGAAAAAATCCCAATGTGCCTCATACCTCTGCAGTGCATAGGTGATATAAATTTTCTATCAAAACCTGGATTTACAATTTCCATAAAAGCTCATGCATAAAAGGGGATTATATCCAAAGCAAGATATAGTTCGCGGGTACTAATTTCAAGTCATAGGTGTGCTAATCATTCCCCATGCATAATCAACTCCTAAACCCAATAACAAATCTTTAAACTTTATAGACCTTGAAATCAATGTTTTGAGTTTCATAACTCAGAATATTGTTTTCAATAAGCATTTGATCATGCCTAGCCTGAAATGATTAGTGGCGACT
>JBBYHM010357975.1:0-21604 GCA_038381775.1 Adansonia rubrostipa | reverse complement strand
TCCATAACATTTTCTTGTCAAAGTGCATAACACTTTCTTTGTCTAGACCATTGGTAAAGTTAGCATCCCCATTCATGCTATGTGCCACCCTCTTGTATGTTTGTTGTCTTTTTCTTGTCAAAGTACATGTTTGATAGCTGTAAAAAAAAAAACTAATTTTCAAAACCTCCCCAAGCCAAGCATGCCAACCTCAACCAACAATTTTAGGGAAGATGAAGTTTTCTAGATCTCTAATCCTAATTAAATGAGCTCAAAACTTCTAATTTTCCAATGAAAATGGCCTTGCACTTGTTCCCTAAATGTCCGTGCCTTGTTTTTGAGTCAAAACCTTGAGTGCTATGATCAACGGGCTGTTTCATCATCCCAAATTACTCTGGGGCAACGCAAATAATTTTGCAACGGTCATGCCACCCTTTCCCTATAGCCATGGATGTTCGAATGTCGATGACTCGAGTTTAGACCTGTAAACATAGAGAAAATAAGAAATATCCTTTGCTTTGCTTTGTCACCTGTTGGTAGCATCACTATTACAAATTGAACAATCACTTTAAAATCCTAAATGATTTTTCATGAATTTTATAATATTTTTCTCTAAAAGTGTCTCAAAATATCTTTAAAATGACGTCCTATTCACCCCCGGATCAGTCCGGATGAAAAAGTTATGATTTTTCAAACCTAGACTATCCAAAATCCCTAGAGTTAACAAAGTGCATTCTGGTCGGGCCCTTTAGGCCTACTAAACGATTTCCTAAATCTGTCCAACATTTTTCCTAAAACGTTCATGAAATTCCCTTTTTGGAAAGGTATTACTTGCAATTTTTTGATACCAAACGAGTCCAAAATGATTTTTCAAATTTTGACACACCCTTTTTTCTTGCATGCTCTGTCAGTAGCATAATTAACCCATATTTGAAAATTTATTTCCCTGGAAAGTGATTTTTTGGGATATTAGGAATATTTTTAGATTGACCCTCGTCAAGTTACCTTTCTAATGATATCTTTTCCATCCTCTAAAGCCTTCAAACCAATCCAAAATAAATTCGAAAAGTGGGATCGCATGATGTTGTCCCCTATTCTCAGTCATGGTCAAAATTAAGTTGTTTTCCTAAATTTTATCTCGAGACATTCGAATGTCTCTGTATCACCCCAGTCAGACTCGAGAACATGCTTCGACCTCCCACAAGATCATTTTAAGGCATGAATATATTTTTACATCTTTACCATCCTCATTCATAACTTCTTTTGCCAAAAATCGTCAAAATGCTCACTCACTTTTTAAATCATGAAGTTTTGTCAACTTAAGTTTTTCCAACTCCACTTTTTAAAAGAGTGTCAGATATGTCACTTTTGGGGATACTCCAACCATGACCTTTCGAGGGGATACTCTAACCCCGCTTTTCAAAATTGTCAAGATTTAAAAATCTTCCTTTGTGAAAATTATTTGTCATCCACAGGGATACTTCAACCCTGATCTTTTGAGGGGATACTCCAACCCCGCTTTTCAAAATTGTCAAGATTTAGAAATCTTCCTTTGTCAAAATTATTTGTTATCCATGGGGATACTCTAACCCTATCTTTTCGAGGGGATATTCCAACCCTGTCTTTCAACCATAATTAAATTTTTCTCCTTCCTGAGGGATATTCCAACCCTGTCTTTCAACTATAATTAAATTTTTCTCCTTCCTGGGCTTCCATGAATGTGTCAAGAAAACATTGTTTAATTAAGGAACCCAGATGCATTCGAAAATTATCAATTTGATTATCCCGAGATAATCAATGCCACTTGCGAGATAAATTCTAATAGTTTATCCCTTCTCTTTATCATTATATTGAATGGTCTACGTTATGTTACTTTATTCGTTGCCTTACTAATGTGATTTCTTTGTGATGATTATTTGCATTCATGTTTTCAAATCATTTCAAGTAAAATTAAAAGTGATGCTCCTCGTAGTTATCTCTCCAGTGCCCAATGTGGTATATTCCATTTTCAAAGAAAAATCTAGAGGTCATTTTTATTGAAAATCTCTATATTCCCCATCCCTTCCGAGCGTATATAAGATTAAATCTTTTTTCAAAACCCCGATTTGTATTTCTATAAAATTCATGCTTTTAAAAAAAGGTTATATCAAAATAGTGATTAGTTAAGATCGAAAGAATCAAAACTGAGATAAGACATAACTAGTAAGGTGCAGATTTTGGGCGTCGCAAAGAGGTTCATGCCTCATCATGCGTAACCAACTCTCAAACCCAAATGGCAAATCTTTGTACTATGTAGACCACAGGATCAAAGTTTCAAGTTTTTTAACTCAAGATATAGGTTTCAATAGGCATCCAATCATGCCTAGCCCAAAATGATCAGTGGTGACTCCAACCGTTGGCCATTTTGTGATGGTCATCCGAAACCAATAAGATAAGCGATTCATCTTATGGTTCCCTTTACTGTATCATAAATCGAGAATCTGTACTTTTTTATTTTCATCAAGTCATGAAGGAAAAGTCTTGGTTAAGAAGACATTTTCAAGTCAGAGAAATATTTTAAGTCATATGCACCCATAGATCTACGAAGATCCACCTTGGGGCATGTTAGACAATAGGTTTCTTATAAGGCATTATTCATTCATCCTCCTACTAAAGTATTTTAAGTAGATTGGGAGGCAAAGTATAATCATCAACATCCTTTTTGAAATGGACTTCTTTCAAGCAAACATCACATTCAAAGTCAACCTTTGAATCTTAAATGAGATCATCCTCTGCTCTTTGATCGGAAGATCTATGAAGCAAAAAAAAAAAAGGTGAATGAAAATATAGAGTGGTTCATGTATGTGTATGTAGAAGGAAATAAGAATATTGGTATGAAAAAATTGAAAATACACAAAAAGGTACATGCATTTCATTTCTAAAAATGATGACATGACACTTTTAAGCCCTTTACAAAAAGATCTTCATGTGTTTTAGTCCAAAACAAATAAGGGGAATTCTTAGAATTACTTTGGAATAAGCTTAGACACTATAATTCTTTCAGTAATATTCTAATTTGTTTGAACATATCTTGGAGGGTAAGGATAAATTTTGTGATTGTCTTTTGACTCTTTATCACTTATTTCAATAACATTCACTCAAAAATTCTCAACAGCTTGAATGATCCCCATTACATCATCCTTCGTTTTATTTTTATAGTCTCTAGATTAATGACCCCTTATAACTAAAAATTTTTGTTAAAGAAGGGTAGAGAACTAAATCCTGACTCCACTTCTTTCCTCTGGCTCTATTCTTAAACTTTTTTTTATTTTGTTTGGGCTTAAAGACCAATCTATACTTGTCCCTTTTGCCAATCACTTGAATAGATCAACTTATCCCTTTTCCCACCATGAGTTGTAGGCTTATTTAGTGCTCTTTGAAAGCTAGGGCTTTGGTAATAAAGATCCTTCTAACATAAAGTAGCATTGACAATTTTAAAAACCTTAAATGAGCACTCCTCTGCTTTGGCATATACTTTCAACATATAATCATGTAGTCAAAGTTATAGTAAATATATCCTACTCTTCGGATATGCTGATCAATTTGTCATCCACTATAAATTTGACTTTCTAATAGAGCAAAAATGGTACAACACCGATAGACTAAATCCATGGTTATTTTAATAGGCAATTGTATGTAGTAACGATATCCAATAAATGAAACTCGATTTGAAATAGATAAGGGCCAATATTCAATGTAATTGAAATACTTCCTTTAATTTCTCTTTTGTTTCATCAAAAGCTTTCGCCATCATCTGACTATGTTTAATTTGGGTAGCATTAATTGGTAAGTGGGATAAGGTATTGCATCACATTCAAAGTTGACCCATTATCAATAAGCATCTTAGGCAGTGTAGTCTCATTGCAATGAGTGGTTTTATGAAGAATGTTCATGGAAATAGTTTTACTTAGTGAAATTTCAACGTTGCTGAAACATATGTAATTGTCAGCGATAGTATTATTCACTCGGTGATCCAGCTTATTGTTTAAAATAACTTGTAAGACATAGGCCTGATTAAACACTTTTAGTAAAGCATTTCAATGTGCCTTTGAATGAGCAACAATGCTTAATAAAGAAATTTTTGTCAGTTGTTGTATTATTGCTTTATAATGCTGTACTCTCTATGTTTTATGAATTTTAGGAATTCAGTAGCTATTTTTTCTTTAACAGCTTTTAGAACTTCTACAGGAATGTCTTCAATAACTATAGCCTTTCTAGATGTTTGTCTTTTTATCTTTGTTTTGACATAAGCTTCACTAGTTTCTGGGCTATAAACATAAGTACATGACTAACCTCTATAATATCAACCATTGCTAGTTGGGTTGCTATGGCTTCCAGAGTTGCTACTCCTATATTGTATCTTTATAGCACTTATTTCTTATCCTTATATGGAAAAGGTACTGAAGTCTTAATGATGAGTTTTAAAGCAATTTTGATCATGGAAGGTGTAAGCCTTGATTGAATAAAATAAATGATAAGGGGGCGACCAACAGCATAGGGTACTTATGACGACCCTTCATAGTCATATTATATGACCCTCCACTGTCCATCATTTTTTGAATTAATGTTAAAAATTATGAACAGTTCTATAATCTGTGCCTTTAGATGGCATGAAACGTGTAAAAGTTACATCGGGATCTGATTGGCAATTTGTGTATTTATGATTTCAACCAAGAATTTAGCCTTTAGTCAAAATTACCCAAACCACTTTTCAGACATCTTTCTCCAGCCATCCCTCTTTCTCAATGATCAAGGCATTATCTAGGTTGAGCATGAGTAGTAGAGAATTTGCAGCAACATTAGGTCTTGGGGCATTGTTTAATCTAAAAGCATCTTTCTCAAGAAGACTCTAGACCTTTTTCTTAAAAGCATAACAGTTTTAAATTAAATGACCTGCTACCATGTGATACTCGCAGTGAGCATTTAAGTCATACTAACTAGGGAGATTACCTTCATATGATTTAGTGAAAAAACCATGGCTACTAATCAAGCCTCAAGAAGTTTATCAAATATTTCCTTGTAAAAATAAAAAAAAAAGGCTTATAATATGGTCTAGGTTGATTGGTTCTTTGAGCTAGTTGATTTATAGTGGGCCTTATTTAATTTTGAGGGTGATTTGAGGTGGTGGTTTATAATGTTTATGGATTAAGAGTTCAAGATGTATTAAAAACATATGTATTTTAGGACTGCTATCCTTGATTCCAGTAAAAAGTGCAAGGTTCCTGGCAAAATGTTTGACTGGTATAATTGATAGATGAAGCCTCTACCCTTTTTTTATTGGGTTAATCTTCTTTGCAATGAAGAATTTGCTAGTTGTAATCTTTCTAGCTTTTATAGTTGCTTCAATCATTTCCCTAGAGATGACAAGATCAAAGAAATTCTTAGTCATGTTCCCTACCAACTCATCATAGTAAGGACAGTGTAAGTTATTTAAAATCAACATGCTAGTTTTCTTTTCAGTTAATGGGGTTGCACTAGAGAGGCCACATTTTTCCATCTGTGGGCATATTCTTTGAAAGATTTTATGGGCTTTTTCTCCACTTTTTGAAGTGTTAGTCTATCTATTACCCACTTGGCCATGTATTTGTATTGCTACAAAAATGTGTTGGCCAAATTAAACCATGTTGAATTTGCTTACAACTTAAACTACAGTACTAATTTAATATTGAGCCTGACAAGCTTTCTTGAAAGTAATGAATAAAAAGTTTTTGTCATGTAAATATCTGGCCTTTTTTTCAAATAAACATCTTAATATAAGCTTGAGAGGAGTTGATGCCTTCGTATTTCTTAAATTCCAATATCTTATACTTTGGTGGGAGGATAAAATCTGGTACCAAGCTGAGGTCTTTAAAGTCCATACTAGTGTAAAGTTCATCCCTTTTTATAGCCTCATTTCAATAAGGTATAATTTTTCTTTTCAATTTTTTCTTCAGCTTTTTTTTTCTTTTACTTATGTTTTTCTTCCTCATCAAGGGTAAGAGTTATTGACTCTTATTGTATGGGTGCAGTTATTGTATCTGCCTCATGTCAATGGGCGTTAGGATTAATAATAATGACTAGTAGTGGAATAGCCCTATAATCATTTTGTTATATGTTTTGGGCATTTGGTGTTTGTGTTTCTTGAGCATTTGCTAGTGGTCCTTTAGATCGCCCCCTTAATGTCCTAGCATGAGTGCTAGTAGTACCTTCCAAGTGTCAGGGAGTTGACTCTCTTGCCATAAGCAACTCCATTAATCTTGTGATTTGCACTTGTAATTTTTTTTTGCCTTTTAATCATGGCCTCTTGAGATTGACATTGAATTTTTTCCAATTTTTCTAATCTTGCTAATTAGTCTTCGGCCATTTTTCTTACTCTATATCGAGTATAGTATCAATAGGAGGGTGGTTGTTTGATGGGTCTATTTGAGTTTGCAATATTGAAACTTAAAAAAAAATTCTAAATTTTCTTAAGTTATATTTTTATTTGTGAATAAATTATGAATATGTAGGTATATATGTATAATATATGTATGCTATGAATATAAGAATGAAATTGTAAGAACATTTGTTTTAGCAAAAGATTCCAAATTCATAAACTTTCATTAGCCTTCTGAAGGATTACACATTATTGATCATATGTGGATTACACTTAGGAAAAGTCCTAACTTGGTCGTACTGTTTGTAAGCCCGTTCTAGAAATTCAAGTACAATACCCCATATTTCCCCTATTAGATTAATATGATGTTTCCAGACTTGGATCTTTTTCATCATCTTTCTTGCTTGAATCACTACTGAATGAATCTACTTCATGAGGTAATTAAAGTAGAACTTCAGCCAATAGAATTGGCTTTCCATATTCATCCTCAACCCACAATAGATTATCATCCTAAAATGCATCGATCTCTTGATAAGCTTAAGTCTAAGCACTGATAATTAGCTTTTGCTACTGTAGTACTTACCACGTTTCCTCAATAATCATTTTAAGGATTTTATTTTCTTGAAGCAACTGGATATTGTTTCTTATTCTTTGTCAAAAGTGACCTTGAGTTGCTCATTTCTTTCTATAGATCTCCTTAGCTGAATACGAGTCTTAATACATGCCATTCATTCTCATTCAAAAATAACTGCCTTGCCTTTTTCTTCTAAAGCATTGGCTTTCCATAATGCTAAATCTTCATGAAGCTTATGTATTTCTTTAGTCATCCTGCTACAGGTTCCACTTAAGCTCTTGGATATGTCAACAAGCTTTATCTTTTTGTCCTTCTTGACCTGATCTTACTTTATTAAATTATAATTTTCCTCCATCCTTTAGACATATTTTTTTAGCCTCTATCTTTATTCTTAAATACACAACTTCTTCTTAAAGAGCTAGATTTTCGTCACCCAATTTTTTTCTATCTTTCATTACTTTCTCTTTTATCAGATCGACTTCAGAAGGCATGAGGCTTTGGTTGGATAAATATCTAGGAATTGACTCCATCTATACTAGGATAATCATGTTGCATCCTCAGCTATTGCTTAAAGCATCATATCCAGTGGTAGTCTAGCCCATATAAACACATAACCCTGACTTATATCTTTCCCTCCAATATAAAATAGTCGACTAAAGTGAATTTCTATAACCTTCCCCATGATACTCTAGCTCCACACTAGTTAAATTAAAAGTCATGGGGATGAACTACTATAACCTATACTATCATCGAACTAATAGCGATGCATATCCTATAATGCCCCATATGCCATGTAAAAGCACAAAGAATAGATGACCATAATGAGACACAAGGGTTTCGATGAAAACCAAGAGGCTTTCCACGTTATATCATTAGAGGCCAAACTCTTTATGTCTCAAGCCATTGATTTTTAGTTACCGACTTGGGGTATTTCTTCTTGATGAACACTTGTTTTAGGCCTATTTATCCCTTCTTTCTAAAGTATGAACCATGGCCTACATTATTTACATATAAAGTCCACGTAATCAAACATAACTATTTGAGTTGTTGGGCTATCCCTTAAAAGTTCCTTTCAAATTTATCTTTTTGGATATGATTTTTATGTCCTTAAGAATATGATAAGGTAATCAATTAAAAATGAAATTCTAGGGTGAAAACCCAAAAAAAGCATTCTAGAGCAAATTCAAGGGTTGTGGAATTGCTCCTAAATTGACAAAGGTAGCCAACAAAGAAAAAGAACTCTTCCATGCTAATACAAAAATGATCCCAAACCTTTGGAAATCTCATGACATCAACAAAAGGTTGAATCAAATGCCTAAATATTTTCTTTAAAGATAAACTTTCAAAACTTTTCTGTCCAACCTTAGAAACTGATGCTCACCAAAGACCTTCTCAATTAACCTCTTGAGACTTAATGTTTACTAACATTAGTTTAACACCTATCAAGCTATCATATTTAAAAATTAAAAGGATGTTAATAACTTGATTGTTTGCTTTTTAGGGAATTTCTATAAAAAGAATATCCACCTGAACTTGTTCTTGATAAACCTCAACCTTATTATATCAAAATTTTTAAGATAAATTTTAACAATCCACCCCATTTATGCTTCTAAATTCATTTCTTCATTTTATTCAAAAAAATGCCCAAAATAGTGATCATTAATCACAAGAAATCCTTAACAAATGAAGATAGTATATCCATCATCCTTAATTTGGAAAATTCAAGGTTGAAATTATTGTAAAATTTTTATAGTTTTTATCAAGTAGATTCTTTCCCAGTTTAGAATGAGAAGGTGATCTTGTTTCATAAATCTTGAAATTTAGATGAAATATGATACTTTTTATGATTTTAATCGGAATATCTAAATATGCCTTGAGCAGTAAAATTCTGACCCTTATCAAATTGCATAAAGTTGTATCTTTGAATTGATAAATACTAGTTTGATTTTTACTGACTTTTCAGGAAAACTTTAGTAATTCCTAAATTCTTGAAATCAAGATTAAAAAAAAGATTTCAAGGGGTAAACATTAAATCACCCTTTAACCTTCAACAGTAAACCATTAAGAAGAGAGAAATTGGCAATAATGAGGCTCAAATTGATAAGGCCTTACCAATATATAGGAATCCTTACTATATATGAAATCTACTTCCTCTTCATCCAATCTTGTGAAAAATAGGTGAAGGAGGATTTAAGTTTACTTTGTTCGATCTCATGAAAGGTAGGGGAAGTTTTGAATAAGTTATCTTTTTCATTTGATCCTGTGAAAGGTAGGTAAAGTAAGATCTAAGTCTATTATGTTCAAGCCCATGAAAGGTAGGCAAAGTTTTGAGTAAGTTATCCTCTTCATTTAATCCTATGAAAGATAGGTGAAGTAGGATTTAAGTCTATTTTAATCAAGCCTATAAAAAGGTTAGTGGAGCTTTAAGTAAGGATATCATCTTTCTTTGATCCTATGAAAGGTAGCCAAAGTTTTAAGTATTCATTCGATCTTATGAAAGGTAAGTAAAGTAGGATTTAAATCTTCTTTATTCAATCATGTGAAAAGTAGATAAAGTTTTGAGTAAATTATCCTCTTCATTTGATCCTATGAAAGGTAGGTGAAGTTGGATTTAAGTATACTTCATTTGATTTCATAAATGATAGACTAAGCTCTTAGTAAGTTATCCTCTTCATTTGATCTTGTAAAAGGTAAGTGAAGTAGGATTTAAGTCTATTTTGTTTGTTCCTAGAATAGTAGGTAGAGTTTGAGTAAGTTATCCTCTTCATTCAATTCTATAAAAGGTAGATAAAGTTAGATTTAAGTCTGCATCTTTTGATCTCGTGAAAGGTAGGCAAAGTTATAAGTTATCTTTTTCATTCGATCTTATGAAAGTTAGGTCAAGAAGGATTTAAGTCTATTTCATTCGATACCGTGAAGGGTAGGTAAAGTTTTAAGTAAGTTATCCTCTTTATTTAATCCTATAAAAGGTAGGTGAAGTAGGATTTTAGTCTACTTTGGTCGATCTCATGAAAGGTAGGTAGAGTTTTAAGTAAGATATCCTTCTTATTCAATCTAGTGAAAGGTAGGCATTAAGTAAATTATCCTCTTCATTTGATCCTATGAAAGGTATGTGCGGTAGGATTTATATTTTCTTCATTTGATCCCATAAAGGGTGGTAAAGTTTTTAAGTTAGATATCTTCTTCATTCGATCTTGTGAAAGGTAGGTAAAGTAGGATTTAAGTCTACTTTGTTTGATCTCATGAAGGGTGACCAAAGTTTTGAGTATTTCATTCGATCCTATGAAAGGTAAGTGAAATAGGATCTAAGTCTACTATGTTTGATCGCGTGAATGGTAGGCCTAGTTTTGAGTAAGTACTACTACGTTCGATCCCATGAAAGCTATGCAAAGTTTTAAATAAGTTATCCTCTTTATTTGATCCTATGAAAGCTAGGTGACGTAGGATTCAAATCTACTTTGTTTGAGCCAATAAAAGAGTTGGCATAGTTTTAAGTAAAGATATCCTCTTCTTTCAATCCGGTGAAGTGTAGCCAAACTTTTAAGTAAGTTATCCACTTCATTCGATCATGTGAAAGGTAGCTAAAGTAGGATTTAAATCTACTTTGTATGATCCTATGAAGGGTAGGTAGAGTTTTAAAAAGTTATCCTCTTCATTCAATCCTACAAAAGATAGGCGAAGAGGATTTAAGCCTACTTCATTTGGTCTTGTAAAGTGTAGGTAGAGTTTTTAGTAACCTATCCTATTCATTTGATCTTATGAACGGTAGGTGAAGTTGGATTTAATTCTACTTCATTCAATCTTGTGATAGGAAAGTAGAGTTTTCAGTAACTTATCTTTTTCACTTAATCCTATAAAAGTATGTGAAGTAAGATTTAAGTTTACTTTATTCGATCTCGTGAAGGGTAGGTAGAGGTTTTAGTAAGTTACCCTCTTCATTCGATCATGTGAAAGGTAGGTAAAGTAAGATTTACATTTACTTTATTTGATCCCATTAAAGGTAGGTGGAGTTTTGAGTAAGATATCCTCTTTTTTCGATCTCGTGAAGTGTAGGCTGAGTTTTGAGTAAGTTATCTTTTTCATTCGATCCTGTGAAAGATAAGTAAAGTAGGATTTAAGTTTACTTCATTTAATCCCATGAAGGGTAGGCAAAGTTTTGAGTAAGTTATGCTCTTCACTCGATCTCATGTAGGATAGGCATTGGATAAGTTATCTTCTTCATTTAATCCTGTGAAAGGTATGCAAAGTAGGTATGCAAAGTAGGATTTAAATCCTCTTCATTTGATCCTGTAAAGGGTAGGCAAAGTTTTTGAGTTAGATATCATCTTAATTTGATCTTTTGAAAGGTAGGTAAAGTAGGATTTAAATCAACTTCATTTGATCTTGTAAAGGGTAAGTGGAGTTTATAAGTTTGTCATCCTTTTTATTTGATCTTATGTAAGGTAGATGAAAAAGGCTGGCCTTTTTATTTGATCCTGTATAAGGTCGATGAAAAAGGCTTTTAAGAGCCAAAGAGTAGATGATAGCCTTAGCCTAGTCAAAATTGGCACTAAGCCCAAGAGTAGCTTATGGCTCAAATCCTGTCAAATTTAGCACTAAGCCCAAAAATAGATGATGGCTCAGCCTAGTTAAAATTAGCACTAAGCTCAAAAGTAAATGATGGCCTTGGCCTAATTGAAATCGGCACAAAGCCTAAAAGTAACTGATACCTCAGTCTTTATCAAAATTGACACTAAAATGAAAAGGCTAAGAGTAGTTAATGGCACAGACCCTATCAAAATTAACACTAATCATAAAAGTGGATTATGGCCTTGGCGTTGTCAAAATTAGCACTAAGCCCAAAAATAGATGATGGCCTTAGCCTAATTAAAATTGGCACTAAGCCTAAGAGTAGCTGATGGGTTAGTCCTTATCAAAATTGGCTTTAAAATAAAAAGCCTAAGAGTAGTGATGGCTCAAATCCTATGAAATTGGCACTACAAGAATTTAAAAAGCCCAAAGAAGCTGATTGCTTAGTCCCTAAGAAGTTGGCACTAAAGAATATTCAAAGCCCAAAAGTAGATAATGGCCTCGATCATGTCGAAATTGGCACTTAAATGTTAAAGCCTAGTTAGTTAACTTGAAAAAAAACCCTTTTTTTATAAAAAGGCTTATCATGGTCCAAAAAATTTAGGTCTATTTAGTCTTTGCCCTATTCCTAATCCTCAATAATGGCCAAAGAGGGCAGTTGTAGACACCTAAATTTGTCTAGGCCCTTTTCGTCGTAACCTTGAAATATTTGAGATCAATAATTGGGTAGCCACCTGGTGGCGGTAGACTTCCTTATAGTGAATTGGACATTTTAAGACCTTTTTAGTCATGCTTAGATGGCCGAATATGCACAAAAAAAAGTGTAGTTTTAAAGGTGGCAAAGAACAAATTTTGGATTAAAAAAGCAAGCATCAAGTTAAAAAATTAGTATTTAAATTTATTTGTTTGAAAATTAGAAATTTATTTTTGCATATGTTATTATGATCAAACTTCCCACTTTTAGGAATTTTTTTATATTTATTCATCAAATTTTGGGAGTTGACCGTCGTATATTTTGTGTAGTATTTATGTTAATACTCATCTCAAAAAATAAAAAATATTCAAGAAAAGATCATATTGGCATTTTATACCACGAGGTGTCAAATTGTTAAATTTATTGATTAAATTTTAATTTCTCACTATATTACAAGCGTCATGCTCGGGAAATTTTTTGATAAAACTTGTTCGAATTTCAAGTTTTCAGCTTTATTATTTTTATAAATTAATAATTTGACTAATGTGTTGAATTAAATTCATTTTTATAAAATTTGAACATATTTTTAGAATTTTTTTATTTCCAAAATACAAAATTTCCTATTCCGTAGATTTTTTTCAGTAGAATTTTTCTAAGTTTAAACTTTTAAAATTCTTTAAATACTTTCATTAAATACACATTAATTCAGTTATTAAAACTCCAACTTATTTTATGAGTTTTTTGTTTTTTCAAATATCAATTTTCTTTCGTAAGGAGTTTTTCTCATAAAATTTTATGAGTTTGCAATTTTTTATTATTTTTTTCTTGCACATAAAATTTCTCAAAAATTCATTTTGGAATTTTTATATGTTAATTTTATTTTTAATTAGTAAAAATTTATATTTTGCCATTTCATAGGCATTAAAGCCCATTAATTTTCGTAATTGGCTCGATAAGCAAATTAACTTTTCAACAGGCCCAATGAGCTTATTTTGATTAAATAATTAATTAAATTTATTTTGTGAAATTTTATTTCTTGAATACATAATTTTTAATTTGTTACAACTTAGTCCCTATAATTTTATTTTTATCCAAATTAGATTTTTCTCATTTTATCTTATCTCCATGTTCTAGATGATATGTCATGCATGACAAAACATGCAAAATCAGCAAAGCTTTTATTAAAGCTTATAAAAAAATCTAAAAATAGTAATTAAAAAAAAATTCAAGATGCATTTGGCTAATGGGGGATTTTAGCCTTCTTAGCTGATTTTCTTTATTTTAAATAAGATGGAGGATGTAGCCATCCATAGCAAAATCATTAAAAGAACACCAAAATTTTCTTAATTTCTAAGCTTTTTAAGGTAATTCTTCTTGTAAAAGCTTTGATTTTGTTCATTTCATTTACTTTTCTTCTTTTTATTCAACCAAAATCATACTTGTGCTTATAGATTTTCATCCATGTTGAAAGGCCAAGTACGAAGGCTATGATCAAAGCTTAGTGATTTAAATGTTTAATTTGATTTTCTTAGTAATAGCTTAATTTTCAATATGAAAATATATATTCGTTATGGAAATAATGTTGTGATATTATGTATGTACTTTTATTTTATTTTCCTTGTTATTTTCATGTTGACTTTTATTGAAATATGTTAATATATTCTTTATTTTTCATGATTTTTTTGCATATACAAGCTTGGTGATGCATGTTTATGTTGATATTCATGATGTTTTGTTGATTAAAAAATTGTTTGTTGTTGTTATGGTTGGCCAAAAATCACTATGGCCATTGGATAATTTTTTATGATTGATTTTTGTTATATGTGTATTATTTTGTTATATTTGAAATTTGTAAGGGCCTAAAAATAATTTCCCAAAATTTTAAAGGCTTTGGATAGGCGTTTCCAAGCTTTGCTAAATCTAACAAGTGTAATTTGGTAATTTTTTTTATTTTTGGGTTATTTTTTAATAAACAAAATTCAGGGACTAAATTGTAAAAGTTGAAAAACTCTTTTCAAGGCCATCCATGCTTGGCCAAATCATTTGTAGACCTTTAGGGGTGTTTTTCATGTATTTTTAACAAGCTTGGATGCATATTATGCATTTTAAACCATTAAAGACCTTTTTGTAATTTTTAAAAGTTTAAGAACTTGTTTGCAAAAAGGTAGGAAAAGTTGTTCCAAGGCCAATGATACTTGGCTGAACCTTCCATGTGATTTTTGATATGTTTTTCATGTTGATTTTGACATTTTTATGTCGTTTTGTGATGTTTATTTTATGTAGGGACAAAATCATAAAGTTGTAAAAAAATTAGGGACTATTTGATAAATCCTTGCATTTTAGGGTCAAAATGATATTTTCCCACATCCAATTACCCATTTATGGTATTTTTATCATTTAAGGAATTTTTCTAGCATATTTAGCCATTTTAAGGCTATAATGCAATTCTGAAAAATATAAGGATCTATCAGTAATTTTCACCTTTTAGGTCACATTTGATGTCAAAGCCACCCATTTAAAGTAAATTTGTTATTCCATATCATCATTGAGCCCTTTATGATCACCAAGATACTTCTATGTCAAAGATGTATAATAAGGATAGGTTCATCTTTTTATAATGATATTGAGTTTTTTAGGGTATCGAGGTACTTTTATACCGAAGGTACATCTTAGAGGCATTTTAGTAATCTACATTAAAACCAAGTCCTATTTGATCACATGGGTACTTAAATGTTGAAGGTGCATCATAGGAATAGGTTCATTTATTCATGATAATATTGAGTCTTTTATGGTTACTAGCATACTTTGACATCGAAGGTATACCCTAAGGGTATTTTTAGTAATTTACCTTAAATCGGTGATCATTGAGATAGTTATATGTCAAAGGTGCACAGAAGGAATAGATTCACTTGTTGATATACTTTCACGTCGTCAGTATACCAATGTAGTCATTAGGATGCTTTCATGCAAAAAGTGTGCATTAGAGATAGGTTCATCTTTTACGATCATCTTCGAGTCTTTTAAGGTTATCGAGATACTTTCTTATTGAAGGTATATCTTAGGGACATTTTAATAATTTGTATTAAAATTGAGTCCCTTAAAGTTATTAGATACTTTCATGTCAAAGGTACTTTAAGGGATATTTTGATTTTATCGACCATGCTTAGGACCTTTGAGGCTAGTTTCATACATTAAGTCAAAATCAAGTCTTAGGACAACCATTAATATTTTTAATAAAATAGGAAATTTTTAAAAATTAACATAATGTGTTTAACTTAAAGTAGCACATAGAAGTTCTCCTAGAAAATGAAAGGGGTTCTAAGAATTATTTTGATAATGAGATACGTTTTTTCAAAATTAAAAAAAAATCAAAGTTTTTTATGAATTTATGAAAAATAAAACCTTTGGTGTTCGTATGGCTCCCCAGTGGGATATAAAAGATATTTTGATGTTTAAAACATTTCGCCTTCCTTGGCTCTTCAATGGGATACAAAAGAGAATAATAAAGCCTATCGTATTCCTCTAGTCCTCCGGTGGGGTACAAACAATATTTTGAATTTAAAAATATTGAAAACCCAATTTTCTCATATGAAAAATAAATTTGTTTCATCAAATTTTATTTATATATATGGAAGTTATAATTAAATACCGGATATAGATATTGAATAAAAAAATCAAAATTTTAGTTAACACTATATTAATAAGTATTGATTACCGAGCATCATGAGAGGGATCGATCCTTACTCATGATTATAACCAACTCTAAAACCATTTCAAATGATTTTTGGTATTATCGTAGACCTTGGAGTTTGTTTTGAAGGGTTTCGTAATCCTTAAAACACAAACTCTAATAGATGACTAATCTTACCCAGCCAAAATAGATTGGTGGCGACTCTAAGATAAATGGTCATTTCATAACTACTATTTAGGGTTAAGTCGAGTGAGTGATTCATCTCGATGACTTAGTCCCTAAACACAACAATAAGAAAAGATAATAATGATATATAGATATATATAGGAATGAAGGGTACACCATTCTTTTAAGTTGGGCTAGTTAGGATTCGTATCTTGGCCATGTTGTGACAAGTTTGAACCAAGTTTTTTTAAGCTTGCCCTCTCTATTTAGATCTCTCTACCCATTTTGTATTATGCTGTTTCACTCCATAACTATCTCTTGCTTGTGTATTCTTCTATTTTTCTATAATTTTTTCTCCCTTTTACCAATTTGGCAATATTCATCTCCTTGTCTAAAACTTTAGATAGCCAAAATAGCCAAGGGAATGAGATGGCAAGTCCTTTAGCCATTTCAAGCTTTTGTTTTGTTTTGTATTGTTTCATTCTTTTCTTTCTTTTTTTTTTAATTTCATATATATTAAAATTTAAAATTATTATTTTTAGTGTATCTAACTAAAGCAAATTTAAATATTCATGTCCAATTTCCACTATGTTGGCCTATTTGGATTTAATTCTTTGGCTCAAATGAAGCTTAATTTAATTTATTTAAGATGACAAATTGAAATATCATCCTAATCGGATCTTGTGTATGGCCTCATTTCCAATTATCTTGAGACTTTGTATTTTATTAACTAGACAAAATGAGGTGTCTATGAATTAAGACTTTATATTTTATTAACAAAACAAGATTAGGTGTCTATAATCCCTATGCTTGATCAGTTTATGTTTGGGATTCTTTTGTTGACTAGGTTTGCTAACAAATCTGATGGGCTGATTTTTGATCTAACTAAAGAGGTTGCTTATAGGATCTAAGTCGAATAATTCAAATTTTAGGTGTTAATGACAAAGGTCAAAAATGACTATTTTATCTCTACCTTTTGGCTAGGGTTTACTAGGGAGAAGATCTTTGAACATGTCTTCAAAATGGAGAGGTCTAACAAGTAAGACCGGCTATGGTTCTAAGGTTCATTCATGGCTTTTAGACATGAAAAGATATTCTTATAAAATTTTCATCTTCTTTGAAGTAACTAGGAAATCCTATTATCAATTTTGTACATTTAGTAAGCATTATCAATGAAATGATAAACATGATGCAATATGAAATGTAGGTATGACAAAAGAAATTGAAAGAGAAACAAGTAATTATTTTTCATTCAGAAAGAAGAAGAGTACAATCCATGGAAATTTTTAAGATACGAAGAGAGTTAAAGATAGATTTTTCTAAGCAATTGGTGCCTCTTGATGCTAATGACATGAATCCTCTGCTGAGCTCTTTTAGAGACCTTTAATGAATGATCAACCTTTTTAATGTCAACCAATCTTTGAGGAAACCCTACAGATTACCCCATAATGTAGTGATTGAATGAGCTTAGCTAGACACCACCTTTCGTCTTCAGGTTTAGTTAAAAGTGAAATTTATAAGGCTAAGTTAGGGTCGGATAGGTAGGTTAGGTTATAATTCAGTATTTTGGTCATGGCATGGTGGATAGGTCAAAACTAGTGGTCCATGTGCAGCATGTTTGGTTTGGGTATGGGTAAGCTTTGGTTACTTAACCTGCCTTTTTGGGTTTTCAACTTAAGTGGGATTATTTACCTAGATACCCTATTAGAGTTTTTATCCAATGTTTTTTTTAAGGATCATAGGACACTCTTTCAGGTTTTTATCCCAAAATCCTTCTTGAACATATTATATCTTGATAGAATCAGAGTTGACAGGGTTGGGCAGGTCACTACCATCCATCTCAGTTAAGATCAGTGCTCTACAAAAAAAAATTTCATTACATAATGACTTTTTCAGTTTAGGGTTTGTTTCCCTCGAATATCTTTATGGATTAAGAGAATATGTTTGAATACCAAGTCTTCTTCTCGAAACTAATGATGATAGACTTTCTTGTTTTAGGCTTTCATCATACACTTTTATGCATTTGCCTATGGCATATAGCCTTTACTCTCTTCTCGTCATTAAGATTAAGTTGTTTATATTGGTCCTTGACACATTCGGCTTCGTCGAGCTATGATTCCCTTAGAAGTCTGAGTGAAGGAACCATAACCTCAATAAGTCAAATGGTGTAGATACCTAATTTCGTCTGGGTCCCCTTTTTCTTTTTTAATAATCTTGAATATCCGAGATTAAGAACTTAACGGCAACTCTCATTGGAAATTATTTTTTTCAGATAAATTAGACATTCTCAAAACTTTTTATCCATAGTTAAATGGCATGCAAGTTCATGTGATAAAAAATGAATCACACTTTGATCTCTAATTTCGGAAATACAAGACGAATACTTAAGAGAAAAACCATTTTTATGTTTTCTTGTCAAAATTTTGAAAATTTGTTTCTGTGAACAATATCAAGGGTCAAAATTTTAGGAATTTTTAGAGAATTTTTCATTAAACTTGGGAAGTTAAGTATCGTATAATTGTACTGATACCTCTATGGTATTTATGTCGATATATACTACAAAATATCAAAAATATTCAACGAAAAATTCATATTGGCATTTTATATCACAGGGAGTTAAGTTGTCATTTTTGTGACTTATTTTGAATTTGTCACAGTATTGCAAGTTTTATACTCGTAAATTTTTTCTGGTAAAATTATTTTTGATTATGGATTTTCATCTTTACCAATTTTTTAAATTAATATCTAGGATGATATATCTTATTTAATTCATTTTATATAAGTTTTAATAAATTCTTTGAAATTATCTTGATTCTGAAACACGAGCTTTCCTTTATCTATAAAATTTTATGGTGGAATTTTCTCAAGTTTTCAAATTCAAAATTCTTTAAAAATTCGCATTTAATTACCACTAAATTAGTTTTTTAAAATTTATTTTATTTTATAAGGTTTACATTTCCTTCCTATTTTTGGAATACGAAGTTTTCTACTCTGTAAATTTTTTTGAAAAGATTTTTCTTAGTTTATAATTTTTAAAATTCTTTTTAAACATTATTATTTAATCCATATTAAATCAGTTTTGAAAATTTTAATTTATTTTATGAGTTTTAGAATTCGTTTCTGTTATTAAGATACAGGTTTTATACTTTGTAAACTTTTTCGGTGAGACCTTTTAAGTTTATAATTTTTAAATTTCTTTAAGTATTATTATTTAATCATATTAAAACAGTTTTGAAATTTTTAATTTATTTTATGAGTTTTAGAATTTTTTTTTTATTACCAAGACAAAGAGTTTTCTAATTGTAAATTTTTTTGGCAAAATTTTTCTGAGTTTATAATTTTCAAAATTCTTCAAATATTATTGTTTAAATCATATTAAACCAGTCTTGACAAATTCAATTTATTTTATGATCTTTACATTTTTTTACATATAATAATTTTTCTCAGTAAAGGTTTTTCTTATAAAATTTTACGAGTTTATTACTTTTAACGTTTTTTCTTTAAATTAAGAAAGTTTTTATTATCAGATTAAATTAAGTTAATCATATAAAATCTTGTTTCAAATTCATAATTTTTAATTTTTATAATTTAATCATTCTAATTAATTTTTATAGTATAATTTTACAGATTATATAAATATCTTCTAAAATTATCAAGAATTTGGTGATTTCATGCATGACGTAATCCACTAAATGACAAAAGCAATTAATTTAAATCAAATCAAAATCACTTAACTTAAAATCAGATTAATATTAAACAAAAAATAAAATAAAATAAAATAAAATAAAAAGAAAGTTTCTAGAAAACTCTAGGAAGGCTACGGCCAAAGGGTACCACCACCTTTTTTTTTATCGTTCCCCCCGCCTCAAAAAACCATGGAGAATTTTCTCAAACAACAAATGCCTTCCATAGCCAAATTTAGCCATTTTTCTTAGAAATTTTCACGAAATTTTAAGTTTTCAAGCTTTTTAGGTAATTTCATCCATGAATCTTGTAATTTTTGTTTACGTCAATCATTTTTCTTCTTTGTTGTGAGTTAACAACATGTTAAGCTCATGGACTTTCATCCATGTTGAAAGGCTAACATGTTGACAATGATCAATTTTTTACATATTTGTTGTTATATTTAATTTTTCTTTGTTAAAGCTTGATTTTTTTATGAAATATTACTGTTGTTGATGAGATATTAATTTTGTTGTATACGTATGATTATGTTTATATTGTTATTCTTACTATTTTCATGTTGGTATGTTAATTTACATATTTATATATTCAGTTTTTATGATTTTATTCTGTATTTAAACTTGATGGTATTTATTCATGCTTATTTTCATTATTTTGTGTCATAAAATATTGATGCATGTTTATTCCTTACCTTGGCCAAATCTGATTGGAATTTTTCATGATGATTTTGTGCCTATTTTTTGTGATAATTTTATGTTTTGTTTATTTTTTAGGCCATTTTGCAATATTAGTAAACATAGGGATTAAATTGTAAAATATTAATTTTTTTAAGTACCATTTTTGGGTTGGCCAAGAGTTTCATGGCTATTTGGAAACTAATTTTGTGTGTTTTTGAATATGTATTAGGTGTTTTAACATTCTGGGGGTCATTTTGCAATTTTCGAAAAGTTTAGGGAGTAAATTGCAAAATACATAAAAATGTGTTTTATAGCCAAAGGTGCTTGGCTGAACCTTCATGTATATTTTTGCCATAATTTTTTGTGTTAATTTTCACTTGATTTATAGATTTTTGGTGAAATTTTGTGGTTTTTTTTGTAGGAACTTATGTAAATATTAGAAAAGTTTAGGGAATATTTTGCTAAATGTTGAAAAATTTTGTTTCAAGGCCATGATGTTTGGCTGAATCTTCATGAATATATTTGCTATATTTTTCATGTATATTTTCACATGTTTGATGATTTTTCTTAGTGTTTTTTTATGTAGGGACCTAAATGCAAAATTAAAAAGTTTAGGGACTATAGAATAAATTTTAGTATTTATGGGTAACATGGTCATTTTTATCACACTTAAATATTTTTATTATTCCTATGATGTTTTGTAAAGATATAGAAATTTTCAAAACCTTTCATATTCTCTTGATTTTTTGTAGGGTATGAAATGTAATTTTTAAAAGTTTAGGGGCATAATTGTAAATTTTGCATTTTAATTTAGTTTTTACATGTTAATTTCAATCTTTAGGGTGGAAAAATCATTTCATCATCATTTTAGTGTCCTTTTGAGTTACTGGGATACTTTCATGCCGAAGGTATACTGTAGGAGCATTTTGGTAATTTTTCTCATCGGGATGTTTTTATGCTAAAGGTGAATTTTAGGATTGGTTCAGGCTTCCTAGGTAATTTTAAGGTCCATTAAGGTTATCGGGATACTTTCAAGTCAAAGGTATACCCTAGGAGCATTTTGGTAATTTTATTTTCAACCGAGTCCTAGACAGTAATTAGGATGCTTCTATGCCAAAGGTGCATATTTAGGATAGGTTCGTTATTTCATCATCATTTTAGTGTCCTTTAGGGTTAC
>JBBYHM010357965.1:0-21605 GCA_038381775.1 Adansonia rubrostipa | reverse complement strand
AGTGAAAATGACAAGATCAAGTAGAAAAGGAAGAAGTTAATTCGTAAATTAGCAATAATTGTTCATTGATTTTGAGAGATTAAGACAATCACAGAAAAAGTAAAATCCCCTTAAATCAAGGGAAAATGAAGTAATAAAAGTTTGTAAAATAATTGCATAGCCATTTTGAATATGATTTGACATGTCTGGTGTCATCGTCACAAATATTCCACTTTGTGAGCAAAAAAAAAACCTATTGAAGTAACAAGGTATGATATAATAAGTGAGACTTCGATGGAGAAAGATTAAAGGATTTATAAATACATTCATTATATATAATATCACGTGATTAAATTTAATATCATAAATTAAATGATATTAATTTAATTAATAAATTTATTAAAAATAATTTAAATAAATTTATTATAAATGCAAAACTAAAGGTATATACATGTTTTAATATTATGCAATTCAAGTAAATTTATTAATAAAAGATGTGGATTCTTAACTTTCAACTCAATCATTATGTATGCATTTACTTACGTATAATAGTTTGAGTTCTATACTTTATTTCCGCCTTTAGTGGTCAAAACTGGTGCACTAATTACTCACAGTTTTAGATTATTATTTTTCTTTATGTTTAAATGAATATCATCATCAAGCAAATAAAGTTTTTCTGTTTTAAGCAAACTTTTCTGGCACCAATGTTGTAGAATTTTAGATTCTTCGAACGATATTAAAGGTAATCAATATGAGCTGATTAGGATATATTTATTATAATTTATAAATATATTAACTATTAAATATTAATTTTTAAAATTTATTTGTGGAGTTTAAAAATTCCACCTTTAACATATAGAATAATAAATTTTTTATTTAATAAATTTTGCTAATAAATATCTTCAAAATATTTTTACAACAGACTATATATTATGATGCTTGATACGTATTGTACGATATAATTTGAATCATTATAAAGGAGACCATATAAATATAAAAAATCAAGTTTATTATGAATGATTAATGTACCCATTGAAACTTTCTCTCTCTCTCTCTCTCTATATATATATATATATTTTGTACAAGGGAGACCATAGTCTTGGGATAGGAAAAGGGTTATATATATTGTTATTCGAATTTCAAGCTTATTAAATGTCATCTATTAAAAATGACTGTATGAACTAATTAAACTAGACTTCATATTCAAAATCTTTAGTTAATTGATCACGGTAAACTTTAATCAATAACTAGTATCGTACATAATAGAGCAATTCATAATAAGGAATGTTAGAAGGTAGCTGCTCAGCAACTTCTTGACAATCTTCTTTTTCCAAGGATCATGTATTATTTCACACTCCAACACCTAACATTACACCTATTAAATTAACAATGGCTACCAAAAATTGTCTTTCAACATATATGAAAACAAAACATATATATCCAATGCGATGCGGTATCATAAATGAAATCATTGCTGCTTCTACAGGTTTTATAAAGAACATTGAACATTTATCAAAACATACATGATCTCACCATATAGAGAAATTACCTAATCAACATCAGTAGTCTTTAAATTTTATATATAAAATTAATTGAAAAAAATGGTAAAATGTAAACATTTAATTAGGATACTCTTATTTGTGAAATTAAAATATTTCACCGCTTATGTATCACTCAAACTCATCCTATATAATGTCTTGCATGCTTTGAGTGTATATATATATATAAACTTACTTTTCCTTATTGCTTTTAGTTATACCTACAAAGTTAGACGTAATGTATAGACAATAGGAGTAGCATTTTATTCATATCTTAGTGTGTATATATATTTATATATAAATGATAGGTTGGTTCAATAAGTAGGCTCATTCGACTTGATATAAGTTATCCTAATCGTACATACTATAATGACAGGTTGGTTCAATTAATTAGGCTCATTCATCTCGATCGAAATTATCTTCATCTTAACATATACTTCTTAATATTCAAGGCACGTTACAAATGCATGTATATGTGCTTGTGGATAATATTAAAAACAAAATATTCTTGTCACTCCATATTTTAAGAACATAAAAAAAAAAAAAAAGAAAGAAAAAATGCAACACATGAAAGAGAAAGAATAACATGAAGAAAGGGGATACAATAATTTTGAACATATTAGATTTAATGCATCAAATCTAAAACAATAATTAAAATATAATAAGATAGAAAAATAATATGTGATGCATTGAGTATATTATCATGCTAAAACTTTTATATAATAAATTATTAATGTGTAGTAATTTTTATAAATTATAGCATTTTATTTGTAATTTTAATGCAAAAAATATATAAATATTAAGGTTAAATAAATCGAACTAAAATTCATACTGATCAAACTATTGAGTCTTGTTTCAACTAATTCAATCTGTTAGATAGCCGGTTTGATATAAAATCTTATTTAGTAATAATTTTAATATTAAATAAGTATTAAATAAAATTTATAATTAATAAAAATATATATCTAATTAATAATAAAATTTTAGTATAAAATTAATAAATTAAAAGAAAAATCCCATCAATTAAAAATATAAATTTTTGTTATTTAAACCAATTTTATACATTCAAGATTTTACAAATACAATAATCCAAATCAGGCAGACACTTTTTAATTTAACTGATTTGATTCATTTAATTGATTTTCTAATACGACAATGGAGAACACTAGCCAGCGGTCTTCTGACAATCGTTAATGTGATAAATTTATATGAGTATAATTAATGATTAATTTTTTTTGAACTCAATAAAAATTAATAAATTAAATATAAAAATTTTTTGCTGATGTTGTAAATAAATAATTAATAAATAATAAAAATATAAAAATTATTAAATTTAAGAGACAGGAGCAAAAGAATCTCCGCAGAACACGCAAAAAATCAAGAGAAGATCGGGGAGTGGGCCCAAAAAGACCAAGTTGCACAGCTTCATTATTCTTTTCGAGACAATTCCAAAAAACAAAATGGATCATAAATTATTAGAAATAAGTGCAAGTAAAATAATAATTTTAAAAATAAATAATAATTATTAAGATTATTAATAAAAACATTACAATTACTTTTTTATCTTTTATTTTATTTAATTTTTGCCTACGATTATATTTTTCTACTTACTAGGGAGAGAGTTGATTCCCTTCCAAAGGGAACTTAACCCCTATATATATATATATATATTAAAATACTATTTTAAAAAATAAAAAATAAAAAATAAAAAATATTTTACATTAATCTCAAATTTATAAAAAAATATTATATTAAATCCTAAATTATAAAACAATATTGAATTGTGTTAAATCCTAAAATATTATTTAAAAAACTAAAAATAAAAATAAAAAATAATTTATATTAAATCTTGAATTACTATATAAAAATAATAACATAAAAAATACTTAATATTAAATCATAAATTATTTTTTAAAAAATTAAAAATAATATAGATTATATAATATATATTATAATAAATAATAATAAAAAATATTTTATATTAAATCTAGAATTACTATTTAAAAATAATTTCTATCTAAAAATAATTTAATATAAAAGTATTTTATATTAATATTTAATAAAAATAATAAAAGATAAAATGATTTTATATTAAATTTTGAATTATTGTTTAAAAATAATAAAAACTAAAAACTATTTTATTTTAAATCCAAATTATTTTTTTAAAAATTAAAAATATTATTTTAAAAATAATTTTATATAAAATAATTTTATTTTTATTATTTTTAAATAGTAATGCAAGAATCAATATAAAATATTTTTAAATTAAATTATTTTTAAATAGAAATTATTTTTATATAATAATTCAAAATTTAATATAAATTTTTTTATTTTTTATTATTTTTAAAATTGTAATTCAGGATTTAATATAATTTAAGATTATTTTATAATTCAAGATTTAATATAATATTCTTATTTTATAAATTTAGCATTTAATGTAGAATATTTTTAATCTTTAATTACTTTTAAATAATATTTTTAATATATATAATATATTTATAATATATAATATATATAAATATATATTAGGTTGGGAGTTGATTCTCATTTTAAGTGTATCGACTCTCCTCTCACTAAGTAGAGAAACATAATCTTAAGCAAAAGTTAAATGAAATAAAATGTAAAAATGTAATTAAAATTTCTATTAAAAGTTTTAATAGTTGTTATTTCCTTCTGTTCGAATTATTTTTTTCATTTTCACATTTATAATAATTTATCGCCTATTTCTTTTTCTGGAAGTTTCCCTTCTTTTTCTCCAACTTAATTATTCATTTGGTACAACTTTTTGGGTTAGTTACGTGGGTTTGTGCCACGTGTCCTTCAAGTTGTTTGGACCTACACGTGTCGAATTAACGTTGCAGGGAAACAGCTAAGCAGGCAGTCAAGTTGCAAAGAGCAGGGGCAACTTGTAAAGGACTTGATGGGGGGAAAAGCATGGTGCAATGCCTCGCGTCGTTGTCAGAAAAATATAATTTATATTTTTACATTACGTAAGATAAGGTTAAAAATGAGTGTTATATTTGCTTATGAGAAAAAATTTATACAGTCGTTAATATTTTTTTTATTAGGATTTGATTAAAGGATATTAACACATTATTTTATTTAATTTAATAAATAATGTATAAATAAAATCTTTACAAATATCATTTGAATTTGTATTACGAAACAATCAATTAACATTTGCTCGTTATCTTCACTCAATAAATTGAAAGGAATAGTTGTTATATTCAATATAATGTTGTTATTATAAATAGTATATTTTATAAATGAACAAAAATTAATAAAATATATAATAATTAAAATTTGGAATGTAAACTTTAACTTTTCTTAATTTACCAAACCAATTCATTTACCTTTTTAAAACTAATGAATAGAACTCCAAAGATAGAGCAATTCAATGTAAAAGGTTTTTTTTTTTTTTTTAATCTAACGAAAGTTTTATTTATATTTATAAATTGAACAAATTATATTAATAATAAAAATATTTACAATGAAAATTTATATTTTAGAAAATAAACATCTTCATTTTCCCAAAATTAATAAAAATTTTGAACTTTAAAATAAATCCATTCAATTTAAATTTTTTATTAATTATGAAATAAATTTATTTAACAAAAATATTTAATAAAATTAAATAGAGTGAACCACCATAATCGTTTGATAATAAAAATAAATCATTTGATTTGATAAATAATTTGATTTATAAATTATAAATTTATAATTTATAATTTTTTTATAAATTAAATAAATTATTTAATAATAAAAATATTTACAACTACAATTTAAAATAGAGTGAACCACCATAATCGTTTTCATCAATACAGGAAGTTTTCCATATTCCTGCCGTACATAGAATTATTGATATGACTTTTTTTCTTTTTAATATTCTCTTTGACCCAAACTTTTGCATGGGTATGGTTTGGTTATTGTTCAAGTATCTTTTAATATTTGAAAATTTTCCATTTTAGAAAAATCTACTCATGTTTGTTAGAAATAAAATTAAAAAATTAAAAAAAATTGAGACAATGTCAAAAAAAAAAAAAAGCTAAAACATAAATTATATTGAAGACAAAAATTAAAATAAATAAATTAACCTCTCAACGCCATTCCTTTCAGAAACATTATAGCAACGCTAGGAAACCTCTGCAACATCAGCCCAATTTGTTTTTTAGGTTTAAAAAAGCGTTGGATTTTCTTGTTTTATATATATATATAAAATTTTTTTTCTGACCAAGATAAAATGCATTCAATGGCTTTAACTTTTAAAGACACTTTAAGCCCACTTTGGAAAAAAATTCCATTCATTTAAAAAAAAAGAAAAAAACCCACCCAAAAGGATGTCCACACTTTAAGCCCAACTTTTAAAGACACTTTCAAGCTTTGGTGGCCCAAAACATCTCTCAGCTTCTTAGTTCTTCCAAGAAAAAAAATACTCATATTTTTATTTCAAAGTTTAACTTAGTTGATTCATATAATCAGTTAACATCTAGTAGGTCTAAAGTTCAAATCTTAATACCTGCAACCTTTCATCTGTAGATACTTAATTTTATCCAAGTCTCATTTTCGATAGTTCTAAATATCCAAGATTGAGAACTTTGCCCCATTGGGAATGACCTTCTTCCTAGAACCTCTACATTTTCAATATCTTTTCAGCCATATTTAAATGGCCGGATGTGTATGTGACGAAAAAATGCCATTTTGATCTTCAATTTCAGATATATAGGATGAATATTTGAGAAAAAAATTATTTTTTAATATTTTTTGTCAAATTTTGTAAATCTATTTTTGCGGATAATATTGTGCTCAAATTTTTTATTTTTAATTTTTTTTAAAATTTTTCGTCAAATTTAAAAAGTTGATCATCGTATTTTTTTACTAATACTTGCATGGTATTTATGCCAATATACACTCCGAAAAATCAGAAATATTCAAAGAAAATTTTGTATTGGCCTTTTTTACGATAAGGTATCAAGTTGGCAATTTCACCAATTATTTTTGAATTTTTCACTATATTGCGAGTTTTGCTCGTGAATTTTTCAGTAAAGATTTGCTTCGGATC
Organism: Adansonia rubrostipa; assembly: GCA_038381775.1. Taxonomy (NCBI): domain Eukaryota; kingdom Viridiplantae; phylum Streptophyta; class Magnoliopsida; order Malvales; family Malvaceae; genus Adansonia; species Adansonia rubrostipa. Next base: position 15,029 of record JBBYHM010357965.1, on the reverse strand, counting down.
TCGGATTTTCATCCCTACCATTTTTTAATTAACATTTTAATATTTAATTCATTTTATAAAAGTTTCAATATATTTTTAAAAATTTTTTCGATTCTAAAATACGAGCTTTCCTTTATCTGTAAATTTTTTGGTGGAGTTTTCTTGAGTTTTAAACTTTAAAATTCCTTAAATATTTCCATTTAACTACCATTAAATCAGTTTTTCAAAATTCAATTTATTTTTATGAGTTTTGCATTTTCTTTCATGATTTTTTCATCTTCGAAATACAAAGTTTTTTACTCTGTAAATTCTTTTTGAGAAGATTTTTCTAAGTTTTTAATTTTAAAAATTCTTTAAATATCATTTTTTTGAATTCCTATTAATTTAATTTGTAAAATTCAATTTATTTTATGAATTTTGCATTTTTTTATATATATAATTTTTCCCAATAAGGGTTTTTCTTGTAAAATTTTACGAGTTTAGGTATTTTAATGATTTTTTCTTGAAAATTAAAATTAATTTTGTTATTAGAATAAATTAAGTTGATCATCTGAAATTTTATGTCAAATATATAATTTTTAATTCTTACAATTTAGTCCTCTTCATTAATCTTTATTGTATAATTTTACATATTATATAAATATTTCATAAAAATTCTCTAGACATGAATGATGCCATCGATGATTTACGCCATAAAATGACAAAGTTAATAAATTTAAATCAAATCAATTAAAAATAATTAGTACAAGTAAAAAAGTTTAACAAAAAAAGAAAAAGAAATGGAATGGTGTAGAAACCATTCGGCCAAGGCATTTCTTTTGTGCCTTGGCCAACCTTAATCCCTATAAATAAGGATACTTTCATTCATTTTTAATTTTTGGGTATTGGCATGAAAAAAATACTAAAGAAAAAACCTTTTTTACTTAGCTTTCTTAAGTTTTTTTTTTTTAAGGTAAAAACCTTATTCTTTTTTGTTTTTCTTCATTTTTTTCATCTCATTATAGTATAATACCATGTTAAGGCTCATGGATTTTCATCCATGTTGAAAGGCTAAATATGGTGATTATATATATATATATATATGATATTTTTTTGCTATTTTAATTATATTTTAATTTTTATCTTATAATTTTGATTTTGTTGTATATGTGTGTTAATGTTTACATTGTTCTTTTCTTAAAGTTGTATGTTAATATGTTGTTAATTTTTTTGAATATTTATTTTTATGATTTTCATTTTATTTAAGCTTGGTAGTAATTATTTATGATCATTTTCATTATTATATATATCAAAACGTGATCACATTTTATGCTTTTTGGTTGTCAAATCTGGTAGGGTGTTTTGATGATGATTTTGTACATATTTTTGTGATAATTTTATGTTTTCTTATTTTCTTAGGTTATTTTACAATATTAGAAAACATAGGTACCAAATTGTAAAATATGAAAAAAAGTTTTAGGCTATTCTTGGTTTGGCCGAATGCTTTATAGGCCATGTGGAGATGGATTCGTGTGTTTTTAAACATGTTTTAGGTATTTTTTATTTTTTAGAGGTCATTTTGCAATTTTAAAAAGTTTAGGGACTAAATTACAAAACATGCAAAAATTATGTTTTATGGCTAAAAGTGCTTGGTCTCATCTTCATGTATATTTTTACCACAATTTTTGTGTTGATTCTCACCTAGTTTGATAAATTTTTGTGATATTTTGTGGTGTTTTTCCATGTAGGGACCAATGTAAATTTAGAAAAGTTTAGGCATTAGTTTGCAAAAAGTTGAAAAGTTTTGGTTTAAGGCTAAGGTGTTTGGCCAAATCTTTGTGAATATGTTTTATATGTCTTTCATGTGTATTTCATATGTTTGATGATATTTTGTGGTGTTTTTCCATGTAGGGACCTAAATGCGAATTTAGGAAAGTTTAGGAATTAGTTTGCAAAAAATTGAAAATTTTTGTTTCGAGGTGAAAGTGTTTGGCCATATCTTTGTGAATATGTTTGTTGGGTTTTTCACGTGTAGTTTCATACGTTTGATGGCATTTTGTGACGTTTTTCCATGTAGGGACCTAAATGCAAAATTAAGAAAATTTAGGTACTATATGGCAAACTTTAGTATTTAAGGGTAAAATGATCATTTTTGTCAACTTTTAAATATTTCTATTAGTCTTATGGTCTTCCATAGTATAGAAGTTTTTAAAACTTTTCGTATTCTCTCAGTTCTTTGTAGGGCACTAAATGAAATTTTGAAAAGTTTAAGGGCTTAATTGTAATTTTTATATTTTAAGCAAATTTTAGAATTCCAATTTCCCTATTTAGGATTGATTTGTCATTTCATCATCATATTAGAGTCCATTAAGGTACCAGGATACTTCCATGTTGAAGGAATATCCTAGGAGTATTTTGGTAATTTTTTCTAAAACTAAGTCATAGATAGTAACCGGGATGCTTTTATATTGAAGGTGTATATTTAGGATAGATTCATCATTTCATCATCATATTAGTATCCATTACGTACCTGGATACTTTCATGTTGAAGGTTTCCCTAAGGGCATTTAGGTAATTTTTCATAAAAATCAAGTCTTATAGTAACTGGGATGCTTTTATGCCGAAAGTGTATATTTAGAATAGATTCATCATTTCATCATCATATTAGTGTCCATTAGGGTATCGATACTTTCATGTCGAAAGTATACACCAGGGGTATTTTGGTAATTTTTTTTAAAGAAAAATCAAGTCCCAGGTAATAACCAGGATGCTTTTATGCCAAAGGTGTATATTTAGGATAAATTCATCATTTCATCATCATAATAGTGTCCATTAGGGTACTGGACCTTAGGGGCATTTTTTTAATTTTTTTAGAACCAAGTCCAATATAGTCACCGGGATGTTTTCATGCCAAAGGTACATTTTACGATAGGTTTACCCTTTTACAATTATTTTTGAGTCCTTTAGAGTTACTGAGATATTTTTATGTCGAAAGTAAACCCTAAGGGCATGTTAGTAATTTCACATTACAACCAAGAACTATGTGATTGCTAGGATATTTTCTTATAAAAAATACACACAAGGAAGAGTTCGTTATCTTGGACTATTTTCAGTCTTAGGGTTAAGATTTTTAATAAAATCAGATATTTTTTAAAATTAAGGTAATGTCTCCGAGTTAAAATAGTACGTAAAATTTCTCCCAATGTATAAAAGGGATTTTACAGATTATTTTAACAATGAGATATCCTTTTTAAATAGAAAATCAGGACTTTTAATTTTCATAAAAATAAAACCTTTTGTATTCCGTAAGTTTTTCAGCAGGGTACTAAAAATATTTTGATTTTTTAGAAACCTTTCGTATTCCATAGATTATCCAACGAGATATGAAAGAGAATGATAAAAAAAATTTTTGTGTTCTCTTGGTTCCTCGGAGTGTACGAAAGATATTTTGATTTTCAAAACTATTAAACCCAACTTTCTCGAAATAATAAATTTCTTTAATAAAATATTATATATGGAAATCATAATTAAATATTACATATTGAAACCAAATAAAAATCAAAATTTAAATTAGCATATGATTAATAAGGTATCGATTTTCGGGCATCATGAGAGGGTTGATCCATACTTGTGATTGTAACTAACTCGCGGACCTTTTCATGTGATCTCTGTATCAACGTGGACCTTGGTTTTGTTTTTGGGGGTTTCATAACCCTTAAGACATAAACCACGATAGGTGATCGATTTCACCTAATAAATAGATCGGTGGCAACTCTAAAGTAAATAGTAATTTCGTAACAACTATTTAGAGTTAAGTCGAGTGAGAGATTCAACTCCAGTACTCAATCCCCGAACATAAAAAATAAAAAATAATAAAATAATAATAATATGGCCCTTAAAATATAAAATACGAGAATATGTAAATACATTTGAATAAGGGGTACATCATTTTAAGTCGAGTTGATCAGGATTTGTATCCCGGCCATGTTGTGACATTATCTATCTCTAGGCTATGACTTTTGTCATGACGTGCTCGCCTTTAAAACTTTGGACGATCCGAAGGGCATGGCAAGCTTGACTTAAAATGAATAATGGTTGGTTATGGTTGAGCCTTTGAGTTATCCCATGATCGAGATTCGGATTAGGCATAATAATGTGACCAAGAGGGAGACCGTCAGGCGAATCACTCATCCAATCGAGTCTCAGGTGGCCACCACGAAGTGGCCATAAACTTGGAGTTGCCACTAATCATTTTAGGCTAGGCAGGATCGGATGCCTATTGAAAACAATATTTGGAGTTACGAAACTTGAAATATTAATTTCAGGGTCTACAAAGTTCAGAGATTCGTTGGTTGGGTTCAAGAGTTGGTTACGCTCGAGGAAGGATTAGCATCCCCATGATGCTTGAAATTGTACCTACTAACTATATCTCATTTTGGTCTCGATTAAATCGGTTCCATTTAGTCTTTATTTAGATATAATCCCTTTAATGCATGAAATTTTATAAATTTAGATCTGGGTTTTTTTTTAAAAGAAAATTAGCTCATCTATGTGCCTCAGAGATATAAGGAACATAGGAATTTTTGTGAAAACAATGTCCGGATTGGATTACAAAAAATTAGGATGTTCCATGTTAGGCACTAGAGAGATACCAACACGAAACATTGCCTTGTTAGTTTTATTGAAAAACGAATTTTAAACATGAATGCACGATAATCACCATAAAAAGAAATGGTTAGTAAGACGGAAAAAGAGAAATATAATAATATCATAAACAAGTAATCACAAAGGAAAGAACGTAAAAAGGAGGGATGATCGAAATATATCTCAAAATTACCTTTGATTATTAAAGAATAATTGGATGACAATTTTAGAGATCGGTCTAGATTCGGTGGTGATTTGAGGGTCAAAGATGATTTTAATCAAAGCAATCTGAGGTATTCAGAAGAGAGAAAATTTTAGATTTTTTTAAGGCAAAGTGGGGTTGGAGTATCCCCTGGGAAAGGTGGGTTTGGAGTATCCCCAAATATGGTGTTAGAAAAATATTTAGTAATAAAAAGAAAATTTAAAATTTTAATTAAAAATGGGATTGGAGTATCCCCTTAAGTAGTGGGGTTTGAGCATCCCCAAAAATGAGAATTTTTTTAAAGCTTCAGATAAGGCTTTGAAGCTTGAAGGTGGATTCAAAAAGAAAATTTAAGTTTTGAGTTAAAAATGGGGTTGGGGTATCCCCTCAGAGCAATAAAGTTAGAGTATTCCACTAGTGAAAATTTTAATATGGGGCAAAAGAGATATCTAGTACGAAACCATTTTTGTATTTTAGCGTTGATCCGAGTCTAAAGGGCTTGTGCTGTGAGGGAACCTATCAGGTGCATTTCGAGATGTTCGAATGTTTCGATATGAAGAGATTCAGAAATTAAGTTAAAAAAGGGGATAACATCATGTCATCTCTTTTCTTGAATTTATTTCGGGTGCATCTGAAGGCTTCAAGGGGTAAACGAAGGACCATTGGAAAGGTAACTTGATAAGGTTTAATGCAAAAATATTTCAAAAATCCTAGAAAATTACTTTTTAGGCGAAATTAATTTTTGAAATTAGGACTATCTCCACACTAGCAACATGTACAAGTAAAAGGGCATGATGGATTTTAAAAATTGTTCCAGGCTTATCCTGATTTATTAGTTCATGAATAATAGCTTTTCGAAAAGGGAATTGTGTGTACTTTTTAAGAAAAATGCTTAAAAATTTCATACAAATCATTTGATGGGCCAAAATGGCTCAAACAAAATATTGCATGCTAGTTCCAGGGGTTTCGATAGCAAAGGTTTGAAAAATCATAACTCCCTAATCTGGGATGATTCGAGGGTAGATAAGACACCGTTAGAAAGATAATTTGATTGCCTTTACAAGAAAAATATTATAAAAATCAAAGAAATATTATAAAAATCAAAGAAAATATTTTGTGGTTTAAAAATAATTTTTAAAATTCAAACTACTGTGCTGCCAGGATGAAAATAAGGGATTATTTGATTTTCTGGGTTCCTTAGGGGTCAAACTTGAATTATGGATGTTCAAACATCCATAATGCAGAGAAAAGAATGACACGGGCATCACAAGTTCATTCTACAATCTCAGAGTCATTTGGGATGATGAAACAACCCGTTGACCATGCCATGAAGGTGTTGAACTCGAGATCAAGGCTTAATGTTTCCCGACTAAAAAAAGAGGGTCCTTTTGCTTGAAAAATAACACCTTTAAACTTTTGTCACCATGAATCTAAGGCTGAAATATTTGTTTTATCCCTAAGATTGGAATACCAATTTCATGAAAACATTAAATCCATGCTATTCTTTATTTGTCAGAGGTAGCATGAACTTAACTTAGGGATTTTTCTGAAAATCGAGTTTTTAGGAAACAAGCAAGCATTTTAATGGAGATGTCATAAACAAAATACAATGCATACAAAGATAAACATGAGTAAACATATAAACATATAAAGATGACATTTTGAAATGAAAATGGGTGATGAAAATGCAAGAAGATAACAAATAAAGTGCATGGAAATGATATAAACATGTTTAAACAAAGGAATAGATGCTGGAGTTGTCAAGACAACATTTTTATTTCATGAGACTTCTTCAAACACAAGAAAATGTATGAACATACATAAGACATGTTAAGGTGACCATTCAAATATGAGATGGGAATGTGAATATGGAAGGAACATGGCAAGAAATGCATAAATAGAGGTTATGTAATGATAAAAATGAAGTATGATGAGTTTATATATCCAAACAACATCAATGTGTCAAGAGGGTCATCAAGATCCTAAGACTACCACAACAAAGGCAACAATAATACATGAAAGTCTTAAGAAGGTCATGGCAGCATAAAGGGCTCACTAATTTGAAGTGGATGATTAAAATAAAAAATGTATACCAATAAAAGCTTGGACTTTCCTCCTTTGTTAAAGTAGTGATTTTAAGCTCAGTTTCTTCCCTCTTTTTGCTATTATTTAGCAAGAAAAGGATGAAAGGAAAAAGCTTTTTGGTAATATAGTTGCTAGAGAGGTGTTTTGAGGTGAAAGTATGTGAAAGGTTAAGTTTTTAAAGGTTTTCTAGTGGTGGTTTTAGGGGGCTACGAGAATGGAAGATGGTTGAGGGTGAAACATAATGAAATAGTGTTTTTGGAACTGCAAATTGCTTAAAGATTTTTGGGAATGGATCTAGTCTTTTTTTTTTGAAATTGTTGAATAGCGTTTTGAAAAATTGCTGAAGGTTTTTTTTTTTTTTTGAGATAGCTAGAAGTCCCCTCTTAATTCACTACTCAGCCAATGCTTTTAGGAGATAAAGCAAGGGCATTTTTGATCTTTTTCTCCTACACCAAGGGACATCTCCAACTACTATGCTTAGCTGATTTTCTTCTTATTGGCTTTGTGATGCTGAGTAGGGAGGCAGAGAGGCTGTGACAGCCTACAGTTGGAGATATGCCTGCCATGCCTTCTTATAACCATATATTTTATGAAAGTGACCCTTGGCATTGGCTATTTGGGCTTTCAAAATTGGTTTAAATCTGATCATAAGCCCACAGTCTAGGTTTGCAATGTTTTATGATGGCTTTTTGGTGCAAAAAATAAGTTTGAATTAGATTTTTGAAGGTGGAAAAGTGGTCCAAACTAGGCAAAAATGCCATGGTGTATCGATACAAAACATGTTGTTTCAATACACAAGTAGTTTTTACCTATGAGTATTGATATAATGAGCTGTGTATCAATACTAAAAGCAAAAAGAATTTCCAGTCTCGAGACTTAGAGGCCTGTATCGATACTTCATGGATTTGTATCAATACTCATGCTTATGCATTGATACATTTTGCCAAAAATCATAACTTTGGCTATTGCCAAGGTCTGTATCGATACAAACAGGCTAGGTATCGATACCACACCTTAAATATCGATACCAATACAGCTTGTACGTACCTGTGGTTTCCTGAGTTACCTTAACTTGGTCACAAACAATAGGAAATTGATCCGTTTATTCATCTAAATGACCCTGGTGGCACCATGAAAATGGCCTTTGATGCCTCATTTTTATATTTCCTTTAACATGACCCATAGGCACTTCAAACCTTTCCAAAAAATTTTTTGTCTAGTGCCGTGTCACTTAATAGTGCCTGACGACACGGTACCCAATAGTTGTCCCCTAATTTTGTTTTAATTTTTGAATTTATCACCCTTTAATTTAGTCCTAGGGTGCTAAAAATGAGCCAGACAAAATAAAGTATCTACAGCTACCCTCTTTGGCTGTTACTAAATATTAAGAATAGGGCAAAGACAAATAGACATAATTTTGTTTGAGTAGGATGATGGTTTCATGTGCCTGCAGAGAAGTAAAGAGTTATTTAATATCATGTCGAGATGGATTGAATATACTTGCAGAAAAAGAGATTTTTATGAGTTTGATAGGGTTCGACCTTTTTACTAGGTTATTTTTTAGGTTTAACCCCAAACAGGTGCCATCAACTTGTGTGGGCTTTAAAGTACGTAAAGAAAGATGTTCAGCCCTTTACGGACTAAAGTAGATAGGTGCCAGCAAATAGTAAGGGCTTTAAGGTAAGTAAAAAACATCTAACTCTTTGTGGTCTAAAGTAGATAGGTGCCAGTAGCTTGTGTGCGCTTTAAGGTAGGTAAAAAAAGACATCCAACTTTTTATGGACTAAGGTACATAAGTGCCACTAGCTTGTGTGGGCTTTAAGGTAGGTAGAGAAAAAAGTCTAGCTTTTTATGGTCTAAGGTAGATATGTGCTAGTAGCTTGTATGGACTTTGAGATAGGTAAAAAAAAAACGTCCAACTCTTCTAGCTCTTTATGGACTAAGGTAGGCAAGTGACACTAGCTTATGTGGGCTTTAAGGTAGGTAAACAAAAATGTCTAGCTCTTTGTGGACTAAGGTAGATAGGTGCTGGCAGCTTGTGTAGGCTTTAAGATAGGTAAAAAAAAAAGTGCAGCTCTTTGTGGGTAAGGTAGATAGGCGCCAGTAGCTTTTATGGGCTTAGATAAATGTCTTACTATTTGAGGACTAAGGTAGGTAGGTGCCACCAGCTTGTGTGGGCTTTATTAAGTATCTTGCTCTTTGAGGACTAAGGTATGTAGTTGCCACTAGGTTGTGTAGGCTTTGAGGTAGGTAAGAAAGGCATCATACTTTTTCAGGATTGAGACAAGTTAGTGCCACCAGCTTATGTGGGCTTTATCTCGATAAACATCCTACTCTTTGAGGACTAAAGTAGGTAGGTGCCATCAGCTTGTGTGGGCTTTAAGATAAGTCAAGAAAGGTGTCCTGCTTTTTGAGGACTAGAAGGAAATGGGTTTAGATACCTCTTTTGGGTGATTTTCAATGAGCACGTAGGGTCAAAGGTACTTACTTGAGGCCTTTTGAGGTTTTCTGAAATCAAAAAGTTATATCATAGGTTCCCTACAAATTTAACTTTTGTTTACAGGAGCCGATACCTATAGGATGCTAAATACTGCATAATGCATGGGGATACAAGTGCTTATCTAAATGATGCAAGGGTAATGACTTTAAAAGCCTAATCCAGTGGTTGTTTTGGCCTTTTTTGATTTTGATAAGGTGAGTTTTTCCAAAGATTTGTCAATTTTGCTCTAGATTTCTAGAGGCTTTGAATGTCAAGGTTGTCCTTTCTTCGAAGATATGGGAGGTCCATGATTATTTACTGGGAAGAGGTTTTGAGCACATTTTTAAGATGTGGGATCCCAGGGCATGACTGGTTGTGGCCCTAAGAGTTCATTATTAGTTTTTAGACATGAAACAAAGCTCCTACAAAGTTTTATCTTTCCAAGTAATGCTAGGCAATCCTGTTATTAGTTTTGTTTGTTTATCAAGCATTATCAATTAAATGTTAAACATGATGCAACATGGAGTATAGGGTTACAAAAAGATTTTGTGAGAAATCAAGTAATTATATTTTTATTCAAGGAAAGAAGGTACAAGTTATCATAAACTTATTAGATTGTGAACGATTTTAAAATACAAAAGAGATAAGAGAAGTTTTCCTGGTCGATTGGCTTTGATGCTAATGACATGAATTCTTTACTGAGTGCTTTTGGAGATTTCTCTCTAGTAATTAATCTTTCAAGTGTTGGCTGACTCATAAGAAGATTCCTTAGATTGCCCCACGGTGGGATAGGGGCCTCAAAGTTATGTAGTTTTCATTTTTCGAATGTAGTTATGGTTGAGGTTTGGTGAGGTTGGTCAGCATAGAATAGATCGGTTAGGTTATGACTTGGTTCTTGATTAGAGCTGTGAATATGGGTTAAAATGGTCTGGTCACTTAAGTTGTCTTCTCACGTTTTCAACCTAAGCTAGTTTTCTTTTCTTTTTTCTTTCTTTTTGTTTTGTTTTGTTTGTTATTTTCTGTTTCTTTTTTGTTTGTTTTTATTTTTGGTGAATGGCAGGCAAAGGACTAATAGAATGCCCTTTTAGGTTTTCATCCTAATGTCCTTTTAGGCATAGTATTTTTTAACATAATCAATGTTTATAGGGTTGGATAGGTCACTGCCATCCATCTTGGTTAATATTAGGGCTCTTCCAAAGAATACATGTTTCACCACGTATGGCCTTCCTAATTTGGGGTCCATTTTTGGCGAGCATCTTTATGGATCGAGAGAATTTTTTTGAGTACCAAGTCACCTTCTCAAAACTAATAAGGATAGACTTTTTTGTTATGGGCCCTCATCATGTGCTTTTAATACAACTGCCCGTGACAAATGGCTTTAATTCTTTTCTCTTATGAGATTGATTTGCTCATATTGGCACTTAACCTATTTAGCTTTTCAGGTTGGGATTCCATCAAGACTCTAAGTGAAGAGATTTCAACCTCGATTGGTAAGATAGCCTCTATGTTGTAGACCAAAGAGAATAGGGTAACACCCATGGAAGTTAATACTACTGTGCAATAGGCATGTAATGCCAAAGGCAACTTTTCATGCCAATCTTTGTATGTCTCGACCATAATTTCAACTATCTTCTTGATATTCTTGTTGGCTATGTAATGCAAAAGGCAACTTTTCATGCCAATCTTTGTATGTCTCGACCATAATTTCAACTATCTTCTTGATATTCTTGTTGGCTGCTTCAACTGCCCCATTCATTTTCGGATGGTATGGGATAAAGTTTCGATTCTGAATCTTGAACTAAGAGTAGAATGCTTACATCATCTTATTTTTTAGATTATGCTCATTATCCATGATGATCTGTTCGAGAAGACCATATCTAAAAATGATGTCCCATTTTACAAATTTGCATACGACAGATCTAGTGACATCGGTATAAGAAGCTGCCTTTACCCACTTGGTAAAATAATTGATTACGACTAAAATAAAGCGATGCCCATTAGAAGTCTGAGGGGTAATTGGTCTAATCATGTCCATGCCCCATATAGAAAAAGGTCATTGAGCTATCATAACATGTAGAGGTGTCGGTGGGACATGGATTTTGTCAATGTAGATTTGTAATTTATGACACTTTTGAGCAAAGTTAATGCAATCCTTTTCGAAAGTCAACCAATAGTAGCCTGATCACATGGCTTGTCTTGCCATTCGATGTCCATTAGCATGCATACCACAAATTCTTTTGTGAACTTCTTCAAGTATTCTTTTGGCTTTGGAGGCATCCATGCAGCGAAGTAACACCTGATCCCAACCTTTCTTGTACAAAATCCCACGATAAAAAATGAAGTTCGTAGCTAATTATCTGATGGTTCTCTTATTAGTTTCGGTGGCATCTTTTGGGTGCCGTTGATCCTTGATGTACTGAAGGATGTCATGATACCATGGCAAACTGTCCTTCTCTTATTCAACATTCTGATAATGTGCCGGCATTGTATAGATGCTGGTCACAACGTACCCCAGGGTGGATCCTCGTGGATCTATGGGTGCTACGACTTAAGATAATTTCTTGACTTGGGAAATGTCTTCTTGATCGAGACTTTTCTCTCGTGATGTGATGAGAATGAGAATGTACAGATTCTCGACTTGTGGTACAGTGAAATGGACCATAAGATGAATCACTCATCTTATTGGTCTCAGATGACCATCGTGAAATCGTCAATGCTTGGAGTTGCCACCGATCATTTCGGGCTAGGCATGATCGGATGCCTATTGAAACCTATGTTCTGAGTTACGAAACTCAAAACATCGATCCCGTGGTCTACGTAATGCAAAGATTCACCATTTGGGTTCAGGAGTTCGTTACGCGCAATGAGGTACGAACCTTTTTGCGACGCCCGAAATTGGTACCTTACTAGCAGTGTCTTATCTCGGTTTCAATTCTTTCGATCTTAACTTGTCACTATTTTGATATAACCCTCTTCGAATGCATGAATCATATAGAAATGATCCAAGTTTTGATGAAAATGATTTAATCTTATATACGCCTCAGAGAGATGGGGAATATAGAGATTTTCAATAAAAATGACCTCTGGATTTTACTTTAAAAATGCATTGTTCCACTTTGGGCACTGGAGAGATACCCATGCGGAACATTACCTTTAATTTCATTTGGAAACATTTTGAAAACATAAATGCAAATAATCATCACAAAGAAATCATGTTAGTAAGATAATAAATGAAATAACATAGCATGGATCATTTAATGAAATGATAAAGAAAATGGGTAGACTATGGGAATTTATCTCGCTATTGGCATCAATTATCTAGGAATAACCGAATCGGCCATTTTTGAGATGCATCTGGATTTCTTGATTAAACGAGATTTGTTTGACATATTCATGGAAATCCGGGAAGGAAAATTTAATTGCAATTAAAAGATAGGGTTGGAGTATCCCTTCAAAATGATGGGGTTGGAGTATCCCCATGGATGATAAATAGTTTTGACAAAGGAAGATTTTTACTTTGACAATTTTGAAAAATGGGGTTGGAGTATCCCCGTGCATGGCAAAACTTCATGATTTAGAAAATTGGTGAGCATTCGACAATTTTTGGCAAAAAGATTTACGTGAATGAGGATGATAAAGATGTAAAATATGTTTGTGCCTTGATACAAGCCAATAGCAGGTCAAAGCATGTTCTCAAATCTAATCGGGTTGACATAGGTACATTCGAATGTCTCGAGATGAAATTCGAGAAAACAACTCGATTTTGACCAAAATCGAAAATAGGGGACAACATCGTGCTATCTTGCTTCTCGAATTTATTCTAAATTGATTCAAAGGATTTAGAAGGTGGACAAGACACCGTTAGAAAGGTGACTCGATAAGGGTTATCCTAAATATATTCCCACTACCCTACGATGAAACTTTCTGGGGGAATAAATTTTCAAGTTCAGATTGATAGTGCTGTTGGCAGAGCATATGAGGGACAAGGAGTGTCAAAATTTAAAAAATCACCCCGGACTCATTTGGTATCAAAAAATTATGAACAATACTTTCTGAAAAGGCAATTTCATGAACCTTTTAGAAAAAATGTTTGAAAAATTTGGAAAAATCATTTGGTGGGCCTGAACGGCCCAACCAGAATACATGTTCGGATTCTAGAGGTTTCAGACAGTTTAGACTTGAAAAATCATAACTCTCTCATCCGGAATAATCCAAGGGTGAATAAGACATTGTTTTAAAGATAATTTGACATGTTTTGATAGAAAAATATCAAAAAATTCATTAAAAATCGTTTAGGATTTTAAAGTGATTTTTCAATTTGCAACAGTGGTGCTGCCAATAGGGGACAAAGCAAAGTAGGGGATATCTCTTATTTTTTTTATGTCTATGGGTCCAAACTTGAGTCATTGACATTCGAATGTCTATGACTGAAGGGAAAGAGTGGCATGAGCGTCACGAACTCATTTGCACAGCCCCGGAGTAGTTTGGGATGATGAAACAGCTTATTGATCATAGCACTCAAGGTTCTGACTCAAGAAAAAGGCACAAACATTTAGGGAATAGTTGTAAGACCATTTTCATTTCAAAATCAGAGGATTTGAGCTTGTTTAACGAAGATTCCAGATCTGAAAAACTTAATTTTCCCCAAGATATTTTGCTAGCTTTAAGGATAACGCTAAGTCCATGCTAATCCTCATTGGTTAAGGTTAACATGCTTGGGTTGAGGTTTTTTTTTGAAAATCAGTTTTTGATAGCCACCAAACATTTTGACAACAAACATACAAAGGAGATGGCACATAACATGAATGGGGATGCTAATTTTACTAATGGCCTAGATGAAGAAAGTGTTATGCACTTTGACAAAAAAAAATTATGGATGCTGAAAATGACAATGATTCATGCAAGATAAGGTGTAAATGTGCTTGCAATTTGTTAGGCTAATGATTCATGCATGGGTTAAGAATAACAAGATGCATGGACATGGCATAAAATGCATAAGCAAGAGATATCAAACTAATGAGGATGAAATAAGGCATTTTTGCACATCCAAGGAGCATTAAAGCATCCAAATCCTAAACTAAAATAACCAAAGCCACAATAATGCATGATAATCCTAAAAGGGTGATGGAAACATGGAGAGCTCACTATAATGATGAAGATGCTGGAAAAACAGAAAATGCAAGTGATAGAGCAAGAAGTTGTACCAACAAAACTTCACTTCTTAGCCAAATGATTTGAGCAGTGGAGATGGCGTGAATTTTCGTCTTTTCCTTGTTGTTAATAAGCAAGAAAAAGAGAAAAATGATGAGGTTTTGGCTCTGGTATGGATGAGGGTGATTTTTGGAGTGTGTAGTGGATGAAAGTAAGAGTTTGGGGCTATTTTTGGGTAGTGGGTGAAGAGCTACGGGATTTTGATTTCTTGGTGTAAATGAGCTGGAATCTAACCTTTTTCTACTGAGATAGAAGTGCTCCATTTATACCAGCCTTTTGGAGCCAAATTAGAGGTGTTTTTGGCCATTGCTCAAGGGAGACAAGGTGATGTCAGCATGGTGGCTATAGGGTGGCTGTAGGAAGCAACTTGCTTCCAATGTGATGTGCATAGGGTGGCTGGATTAAATGCTGAAATGCTTTTCCAGCAAATAGGGTGGCTGATGGTGATAT
>JBBYHM010357926.1:0-21630 GCA_038381775.1 Adansonia rubrostipa | reverse complement strand
ATAAAAAAAAGAATAAAATTAAAAGTAAAAAGGTAATTAAAATTTTTAGTAATAATTTTAATAATTATTATTTTCTTATTTATAATTATTTTTTTGGTTTTACTTTTTTTTTAATAATTTTTAGTCTGCTTTCTTTTTTTGAAAATTTTTCAAAATTTATTGGGAAATCGCTACAAGTATTTATATAGTAATTTTCTTATTTAGACGTTGAGAAATCATCGTATCAGATGATGACTCAACTATATTTTATAATTTTTTTTATGTTGAGAAATCGTCATTTGAAATGGCGATTTCTCAATAGCTTTTCAAAATTGGCCTATTTCGGTAAATAATCTGAAAACGGCTTATTTCGGCAAATAAAAAATTTTTTATATTATTTTAATAAAAATGTCGAGATTTACGTGCTCATATTTTTAAAGGTTAATATACGAATTAATCCTAAATTATATCTCTTTTCATAATTTGACATCTAAAAATGCAAATTCATAATTAAGTATTTAAACTTTACTTTTATCATTCATGTTAGTCCATCACTTAATAATTTGATGACCTATCATTTTTTTATTGATAAAAATATGATACGTGGCATTGCAAACACGTCAGCAATGTCATACCAGTATTTTTTTAAAATTTTTAATTAAATAAATTTAAAAATAAAATTTTTAATTTAAAAATTTTTAATTCAAACAATAAATTTTTAAAAAATAAAAAAATCTAAAATATTGACGTATTAGTAATATCATGTCACAATTTTAATGCTAAAAAATAACATATAATCAAACCATTAAGCCATCATCTAACATAAGTGATAAAAATAGAATATAAGTATCTAATTGTCAATTTTTTCTGAATACCAAATTATAAAAAGTAATATAATTCAAAGGCAATGTGTGTATTAATCTTATTTTTAATTAAGGTGTAAATTTTGTGTTACTGTGCAACGCTATTTGTCTAGATATAATCCAAGTAGATTCTAGTGCTTCGAGAGCATATCCATTGAAACAAATGCGATTTCAAATACTAAAAGTAGAGCAACATTATGTTAGCAATTTCAGATACTAAAATGAAAAATTAGTAAGAATAGCAACTTTTGAGTGAGTAATGGCTTAGACATAGATTTAAATTATGGTTGAAAATGTATTTTCGATGACGTTAACTATTATCACAAGTTATGATAATTGGTCTTAACCTTAAAAGAGATGCAACATTTTGTGCTATTCTGAGAAGTGATATATTATTAAGTCTAGTACGAGATGTAACTCTTATGGCACATAATGGTTATAGACCATCTAAAAGAGAACGTGTAAAAATAAACACTAAAAGGATTTCAAAAGAAATAAATGATTTAATGATCTTATCAAATAAAATAATATCATTATGGTTCGAGACAAAATAAAAGTATGTACTCATTACAGTGGAAGTTGTTGAATCAAGAAGATATAGTAAGCATTTTTATTATCAACACTTTATTATGTCTCCACTTATGAAAGGACATTCCGATACAAAAGACATCATGGTGCGAGGAGCTCTGTTTTGAGAAGTATAAGGAACACGTAATTACACAGGCAAAATCTGACAAAATATCACACGAGTATTCTACCATAGTAGGTATTCAATAATCAGTACATGAAATTTTAATGAATTAAAAAAAAATTATATTGCAAACATAATAAATAATATCTTAATTAATTATAAGAAATAATAAAGATAAAAAAATCTAAATCGCAAATAATAATTATAACATAGCATTACAGGATATTTAAAGTCATGGGAAAAAGGTTTAGCCAAAATGTTTATGAATACCTAAATGCTCAATATTTAAACCACAATATATGTTTTTGGATTGTTTTGGATAAGATGCAAAATTCACAAGAAATTGATTTTCCCATTATTTGATTATAACAATGGAAAATGTTGAAAAAAAAATTTGAAAACTTGATAAAGCCTATAAATAATTCACGGATCGAACTCGAATAAGGATTTTAGGGAGTACAATTATCTATCTACAATATGAAAACCTGATTAAGGATAAAAAATTTTGCTAATATCCATATGATCTATTGGTAAAGAGATAATCTTGTTGTCGTCATTTTAATATCTAAACTCAATATCTTAAAATCTCAAAGAGCTTAAGAAGTTTTTTGGGTATTCAATCTTGACTTGGCCCAAAATATAGATAAAATTTTATATCTAGGCTCGATTTAGCTACATAAAAACACTGCCTAAGTTTATTCAATATTTTATACATAAAGATTGATTTCTTTTAAAAATTATCCATCTTTCTTGAAATTTTATATGTTTAACAGTAAAGCGAGTTAGATCGATTAGGCTTTACCAAAAAAAATATTATGTCAATGTGTCGACTCATTTTTCAAATGAGCTTCATTTTTTCCTAAACATATTTTAAGGGCCTAATATTTATTTTATACCTTTTAAGATATTGAATTTTCGAGTTAGATCGATCAGGCTTGACCAAAAAAATGTTATGTCAATGTGTCGACTCATTTTTAAAATGAGCTTCATTTTTTTCAAACATATTTTAAAAGCTTAATATTCATTTTATTCCCTCTAAAATATTGAATTTTTGGGTTTGGGCATGTAACGCGATCCATGTGTTATTTAGAAAATTATATTATATAATTTTGTATGTTGACAAACAAAGATAATACTGAATGGGCCTAACATATGGATTAGGCAATGTTTGTCATGTAGATGCATATTAAAGCCCTAAATCACCATTTTGTTGCAAAACAGGGTATCTAAGTTCAAAGTAGGTGTAAATGAGTTGAGCTATTTGTGAATTACTTGAGTTTGACTCATTAAATACTTGATTAAATTCATTTGTTTAATTAAACAAAAAAACTAAAGCTTGAATTTGAACTCGATTATATAAATGAATCAAACTCAAGCTTTATAGACTCAACACTAAAAGCTCATGATAATTATTTAATTACAAAAGATTAAATTTTAAGAAATATAACATGAACCGATCCAAATGGGCTTGGATTATCTATTTATAAATATGGGTAGGTTTGGATAAAATTTGAAGCTCATATTTTGAGCCGGACTGAACTCAAATAAGCTGAATAATATTAATATAATATTTAAACCTGATCCAATTCAACCTACCAACACCTTTATTTCTATAGCATTTATTCTTTGTTTTTTTTTATCAAAAGCATTTTCTAAAAGTAGCATGAAGTTATAATCTAATGGATAAGTTCCAAAGGTTGCCAATTTTTCCCAAGTAAAGAGTCACCCGGTTTCACACGTTTTAGAAAGCGACAAATGTTTCAAAACCAAGCCCAAATTGGCTATATAAATTTCACTATATCTTTAATCAAAATCAATTTGATACAATTAAAAAAATATTTACTGATAAAACTCATTTTAAATGGAAATCCATGCCAAACTCTAAAAAATGAACTAAAAATATTAGGATACTTACGCGTAAATAACTTTATTCAAAGATTTACGTTCAAACGAACTCAAATTTAATTCAATTAGTTCATACATTTTTAAAAATAATATTTAATAAATTTAAAATTTAAATTTTAATATTTATAATTTTATTTTAAAATTACAATATCTTTTATATCGAAATAAAACTGCGTTCAAATAAGTCTTTAAAAAGCAAGAAAAGTGTGCATCGGACAAATCTCAGGAAGTTCACGTTTTCTGTCTCGTGTACAACATTTAGGAGCTAGGAGACCAATATTCCTAATATCTACGTAATTTAAGGAGACTGTTGAAGGGTAGGGCATTTTAAAACTCGGAATATGTTAAATTCATATCACTATTTATTGAATAAAATAATAAAATTTTTAATTAAATTTAATTATAAAAATTCATATAAAAATTAATAAAAAATCAATATAAAAATCTTCATCTGCGGATACAAGAAATGCAAGATCTTTTCCAAATCTTGGAACTCTGTAGTGTAGGAGATTGATGGACAATAGCTAATTAGTTGAGTAATGTGAATGGTGCTTTGGTCTTTCCATGTTTTCATACTTGGTATGACCTTTGTGACATCAAGAAACATGCCTTGTAGGGTTGACAAATAATCCCAATATTTTTCTTATTTTTTTCATGCCTCTCTTAGGAGGACCCCTTCAAGCTTTGTCCAAATTCAAGGAAAGAAAAAGACCTTTCTCTCATTTCACATGCAACAGAGACTGCATTAATGCAATTCGTTGTCAACATTCTTCATGCAAGATTTTAACCTTATCGTGTTGTAACTTATGATGGACCTATCATTAAAGGAAAAACGATGTTATGCTCAATTTTGCTATCTTTCCTATTTATCGGTGTTCATGGTCTAGTCAAATTGTAGCTTAAATGTTTTACCGAATTTTTGTTTAAGTTTTAATTTGACTTAGTTCGTCGATGGATTAATGCTTTTCAAGAAGAGATTATTTGTCAATAATTAATTCATATTCCTACTAGAAAAATGGGGTAAGAATGAGGTTTTCATCGAAAATTATTTGAATTTGGGAGTGAATGTTAAATACGAATATGTTTAATACGAGTAAGTTTAATTCTTTTAAATTTTTTTCATGTATTTAAAAGATATTTAATAAATTATATCTTTAAATTTATATTCAATATATATTAAGACAGAAATATTTAAAAAAAATTAAAACAACATAGTGAATGTAGATTACGGATATAGTTTATGTATTAGTTCATCAATTATTTCTATCGTCATATTGAGATCTTCACCTCCAATCATTTACTTCTCTAATTGATTATTTCATTAGTGGTGATCATTGGACTTCCAAATCAAGTGAGAATTCTGAGAATGATCAGTTTTATAGAAATGTATTTAATTTACAAATAAATATAATAGTGCCATAAATTATTTTAAAATTATTAAAAATAAAATTTTTATGATTACAAATTTTTATTATGTTTTAAAGTAAGTTGTGTAAAATGAAAAAAAAATTACAATAATGATAGTAGTAACTATAATAATACGATGTGACTGCAAATGTGTCTACAATTGAAAAATAAATCCGGACTTTTTTATATTTTTTTAGTGATAGTTATTATTTTTTAGTTTAAGTATACGGAAATATCTTGCCATCAATATAATATAGACATGTTCAAGGGTCGGACAATTGATCTAATTGGGCCAAGTTGAGTATCATATTTTGTGATTTAAGCTAATTCGATCCAAATATTATTTAATTAACAAAAAATATTTTTATTTTAAATTCAATTATCAAAATATATAAATATTAATATAAAAATAATATTTTAATATTTTTTAAAAATAATTTAAACTTATATATCAAGTTACATTAAATTTAAATTTAAATAAAAAATTTTTGAGTTACGGTTGACCATAAACACCCCCAATGTACCAAGGGCTTTTAGAGCATTGAATTGATTTCTACAGGACCAGCAATATTCCAATAACAATTCAGTACACTGGAGAATGGGAGATCTTCCGCACATGTATTTCATTCATGTATCATGCGACTCATTCATATGTTTTTAAACAAAATCTGTAAATGCTAGCTCTAGAAAACGTTGGCGACAACGACTCTTCATTTCGGAACCGATAAGGGACCCCGCTCGCACATGGGCTCCTTTCCCCATTTCTGGGTTGTTGTGCTATTCCGCCGTTTGAATTTTATGCAACAAAAACCTTTCCGTAAATGCATGTATTCAAAAACCTCGCTGCCATCCACTTCAACTGACGGGTTTTTATCAACCGCGACATGTCCTTGTCGTTGTCGTTGTTAATTATCTCTCTCTCTCTCCGCCGACTCCGATGACGACGGTCGGGGTGGTTTCTTCTTATCTTTGATTTTTTGCCGACATGGGACATTGATGGCGAAAGTCATTTTAGGTCTTTTTCTGGGTCATGCCTGCTTCAATGGTCGACCGCCATATTGCATTTGCCTAGTAAAGTCAAATGTCAATTGTCAAGTACCATCTCAATTTGTCAAAGTCTAAACTCAAACACTTCTTAGTCTTTGCCTTTGTTATTCGTATTCGGATGAATATTGAACAAAAGTTATGTTTAAATATATTTAAATTCGAATATGTAGTGAAAATGAATAATAAATATAAATATTTAAAAGAAAAATAAAAAATTTGGATAATAAAAGTCGAAGTACCAAACATACTTGTAACCAAATTCAATTCCTCCCAAACCTCTTAATGGTAGTAGTAACTTCAAAATTCAAATGTTTGATACATACATTTCTAAGCATGATCACATACTACTACTTTTTTAGATTGCATTTAGTAAGAAAATTTTTTTCGATACAACTAGGATATATATTCTGACATCTTGTTTAAGAGTAATTTGTTACTCAAATGATTTTAAAATTGCATTTGTTTTACGAATTTAAAATTTTACTCTTGAAATACTTTTACAAAAATTGAATCTTGATTGACAAAATTTTTCTTTTCATTTTTTTAATCTATTGTTAATTCTATAAAAAAGATACAAAGCTTAAAAGTTTTTTTTTTAATAAAGACGCTTTATAAAAGGTAAATCCTCACATAAAATTATAAGATATAAGATGTATGAATTTATTTTTAATACATTAACGTTAATCTTTTTTTCTTTCATACAAAGAAAGTCTCGTAACTTAAAAATATGAAAAACGTTACAAATGCTAAAATTCAAACTTTAACCGTATCAAGCTTCATATTCTACACTAATATAAACTCTAAGAATAAGATTATCATTAAAGAAGGAAATTTCTTCCAAAACTTAACACAATGATTTTTATTTTTATATTGAATAACCCTTTGATAACCATTTAATTAACTCATACGAAAAAATACTATATTTTTAAACTTTATTAAATTCACAACATCCAATAATAGATCAATAATACCGTACTAATTGAGTTACTACTCAATTATATGACACAAGGACTCCCTTTTTTTTTTTAATTTATAAATAGAATTAAAAAAAAAATTAATGTGCCGACAAGGAATTCAGTAGGAGACATCTCCATGAATGATGATAGAGACGCAAATAAAATCTCACACCAATATAAAGTTTGAAAAGAAGACTTCCGGGGGTGGGGGGTCAAAGGTCAACATCATTTATCAATATTCAATTCAGTCACCAGTTTTTCACTGTTCAGATTTCCTCCGCGTGGTTACGCCTGGCCATTTTTGTCAACGCCCAATGAACATACGCCACATGTGATGAGAGGCGTTGCGTTCACGTGTTCCCCTCAGCCATTAATTGGGAGATGAAAGCGTGGCAGATGATGGAGCCCACCCTTCCCCCCCCTACCCCAACCACCACCCCACACAGTGGTTAGGATTTTGAAGAAATAACGCGGGAGAAGACCATGGCGGCATTAATTGAGATTTTGACGATGGGATGAGCCAAACAAGTATGTGGGCCCTCCCTTCAAGGGTTAACTGTAAGGTAAGCCTCAGAGGTGTCGTTTCGCTTAACTCAACATCTTGAATTCAAATAAACTCCATTGCTTTCCATTTTGAATAATTAATTTTCCGTTCCGCAAATATTGTTTAAATTAACGTGGAAGAAAATGCAATTCACCATTAATTATTAGAATTATTTATAATTAAATTATAATTTAAAATTTTTTTAAATATATTTTTAAAGAGAGATAGTTACTGATTTTATCTCAGACTGTAAAATAGATAAGTAAAAACTAAAATTCTTTTATCCAAACTCTTATTAAGGCAGAGGTTTAATTGAAGGCTCATATTATTATTCAATATAATATTAAAAAATTATTTTATATTAATATTTATAATTAAATTTAAATAAAAATAATTTTTTATTATATAAATAATAATTTAAATCAAATTAATTTGAAATAAAAAAATTTTTACCTAAGCTTGTCAAACCAAATTGACTGTTGACTTGTGAATAAATCTTTTAATCATATATATATACACGTTTCTTAATTTTATTTTTATATATTCATAAAAAACAAACATATTTTCATTAAAAGACCATTAAAATTTTTTTTTCTCCTCCACACTTTTAATTCAAATTTACTCCACTCTTACCAATTGAGTTAAAGTTGTAGTGATCACCAAGTTTTGAATTTTATTTTTAAATAGAGATTCATTTGATTATCATATGAATCAAATATTTAAGTGCTATGAGTATTACTTAATTTCATTATTGAAGTTAAATTTTGTTAATGTGAACTCTAATTAAATTATTTAAGGTTATTATACATAGTAGTATTTTCATTAAATACATTGAAAATGATGAATAAATTTGTCAATTATGGTATTGCAGAAGGAGAAAATTTTTTACCAATCACAAATTACCACGTGTAAATTGAAATTTTTTTAATTAAGGAATTATCAATTAAAGTCTACATCATCATGTGCAATTGATTACATCATAAATAGATATTTATCTTTAATTAAATTAAAATTAATTTAAAGATAAATAAAATAGTTTTATCTCTAATTAAATTCAAATTAATTTAGAGATAAATAAAAAGAGTTTTATCTTTAATTAAATTAAATTAATTAAGAGATAATTCATCAAGCTAAATATATTAAAGAAGTTATATTTTTTAAGAACTCTTTTTTACTTGGCTCATTGGCACTATAAAAAGGGGTCTCCACCGAAGCCATTAAACACAATTCACAAGCCTGAAGAGAAAAAGTAGATTTTGAAGATTCAAGTCCTCTCAAAGTCTTAAGAAATTTTCTCTCAAGAACGCGAAGAACACGACTCTTATTCTTCAAGAAGCTGCTCTCCGATCTTGTTCTGGCAATAAAAAGGAACTAAATTCCGTTTGTCAAGATCAAGTCTATAAGACCCTTGAAACAGACCCCATCGATTCAAGATCAATCTGAAGACCCTTGAATCGAAGTTTTTATTGAAGAAAACAATCAAAGGATTTCTTTATTTTAAAGAACATCCAGCGATTACAATTCAAGTCTAATAAATCAAGTTGATTTATTTGTCTCTAAATTTTCTTTGTCATATTTTTTGACACGAAATTTGTGTGTACAAATTTTTGGCACGCCCGGTGGGATGATCTCTGCCTTTCATCTCTTTTCTTCAAAATTCAAGTTATCAAGTTGTAATGGCTCCTAAGAAGAACCTTGTCAACAAACCAACTCTTAAACCTGCTTGTGCTGATCCTACAGTCTACCCCACTTCGTCTGCCAGCATTGATGTCACTACTCATCCCTATGGCACAAGGGCAAAGGCTAAATCTCTTTTTGAGCTTTATGATCAAACTTCTCCATTGCTAAACCAAAATCCACTTGTTGAGACTTATTCAAGTCAAGACTCAAAAGAAGTTCCTGTTGAACAACTTGATTCTGGATCAATTCCAACTCACCAAAATCATCCAAAGAGCCAGATATCTGTTCAAGAAGTAGCTCTAAACCACAATCTCCTCCAAAATCAAGCTTTAGAGTAATGAATGTCATGCCAGCTAGCACCACATCACTTGAAGAGCAAGTTGCAATTTTGGCCAAATTTGTTAAAACTCTCACAGCAAATATTAGAGAAAAAGATGAACAGATTGCCTTCTTGATGGATAGGATGGCTACTTTCACTGGAAAAAATCAATAGCCTCAAGTTAAAACAGTCAATCAAATCCTAAAAATAATGTTAAGAACTCCAACATTGAAAATGCTATAGAGTCAGAGCAAAAGATTAGTGAAGTGGTCACAACAAGTCAACTCAAAGATCTTATCAAAGAAGCTATCAAGGATCAAGTTGACAGCATCACTCAACCTTCATGCATGTATCAAAAGCCATATTCTCCAAGGATTGATCGTTTAAGGATGCTTGAAAATTACCAACCTCCAAAGTTTTAACAGTTCAATGGAAAAAAAATCTATGCCAACATATTGCGTATTTCATGGAGACTTGTAATAATGCTAGAACCTATGGATATCTTATGGTAAAACAATTTGTTCGATCCTTGAAGGGTAATGCTTTTGATTGCTATACCGATCTTGAGCCTAGAACAACTAATAGCTGGGAACAACTTGAGCGAGAATTTCTCAATTGATTTTATAACACCCGTCACATCATTAGCATGATCGAACTCACTAGCTCACGCCAATGGGAGGATGAACCAGTGATTGATTACATCTATAAGTGGAGGAATTTAAGCCTTAACTGTAAAGAAAGATTGTTTAAGTCTTCTGCACTTGACATGTGCATACAAGGCATGAATTGGGGCTTACGTTATATTCTTCAAGGCATCAAACCTAAGACCTTTGAAGAGTTAGCTACTCGTGCTCATGATATGGAGTTAAATATGTCATCTTCTGGAAATCAAGAGCCTCCCATGCAAGAGTCAAAAAAGAGTAAGAAAAAGCAAGACACCCGAAAAGGGGGTAAAATCTTTGCTAATAAAGGAGAAAGCAAACAATCCATGGCTGTGGATACCAAGCCTCTTGAGATCTCTCCTAAGTCAAAACAAGCTTAAGAAGTAAAATCTACACCTATGAAAAATAAAGGTAAAGTTAAAGTTACCTTGAATGAAAGGTAAGAAAAGAAGTACTCGTTCCCTGATTCTGATGTTGCCAGTATATTAGAAGAACTTTTGAAGACTAAGCTGATTCAATTGCTAAAGATGAAATGGCCTGAAGAAGCTAATAAAGTCGATGATCCCAACTATTGCAAATATCATCGATTAGTTAGCCACCCCATAGAAAAATGTTTTGTCTTGAAAGATAAAATCATGGCATTTTATGGAGAAGGAAAGATTGAATTTGAAAAAGAAATAGTATCGACGAACATGACTTCAATCACTATGGTGCCTTATTTCTCAAATAGAACCATAAAGTTTAGCTCTTTTAATCCCATCAGACTCCCTTCAAAAACAAGTAAAATGTTGGATCTCCAAGCGAATGAAGGCAACCAGGCTGGACATTAGTCACACGTTAAAGAAATAGAAAGCAAAATCTTTCAAAGCTTGTAAAGGTTCCCATAAGTGCTAAGATGATCAAATGGCAATGTAAAGCTCCAAAGCCCAAAATGCCCCTGATAAAAACAAGTTCATTCAAGCATAAAAATTTAACTTGGAGAAGGTCACGAAGACTGGTCACTTTAAATGAATACGTGCCAATCCAATTTAGAAATGAAGATTTACTCCCTATAACTTGTTACAATATTGATGGTGACGAAGAATTTAAAGATGAAGACAATATAGATATAGTCATGATTGGAGCTAGAGATCATTCTTGCGATTCGAGCATTAGCTTCACTGATGAAGATCTACTACTAGGATCCACTCCTCATAATCGACCATTATGTGTCATGGGATTTACTTGTGAACAAAAGATCAATAGGATTTTGGTGGATGATGGTTCCACAGTCAATATACTCCCTTTAAAAACAATGAAGGAATTAGGAGTTCCTTTAGATGAAATGATGCAAAGTCATCTATTGATTTAAGGATTCAACCAAGGGGGACAAAAGCTCTTGGAAAGCTTAGACTTCAACTTTTCATTAGAGATATGGAGTCTCATCCACTTTTTCATGTGATCGATGCCAAAACAACATACAATATATTACTAGGATGATCATGGATACATCAAAATGGTGTGGTTTCCTCCATTCTTTATCAATGCTTTAAGTATTGCAGAAATGCTCAAGTTAAGACAATTGTTGCTGATGCTAAGCCATTTACCTCGACTGAGGCTCATTTTGTAGATGCTAAGTTTTATGTAGAGGGCGTTTTCATTGAAGAAGTAATGACTACTCCTGTGAAAGAATTAAAGCAAAAGGAAAAAATTTCACTCTTTCCATCAACGAAGATAAAATCAGTCAAGGTGTAAAGAATTTGACTCTGCCCTTACTAACTTGAAAGAATCAATAATTCTTAAACTTCTTTTGAAAGGATATGTTAAACCATTTGAACAATCACTCTTCGAACATCAAGATCTTCTTTCCCATCGAGCTAGATGTTTTGACCCTAATGCCTATAGACTACTTGTCAAAGCTGGATATAAGCAAGAAGATGTTGTTAAGTTGACAAAAGAACCTACCAATGCAAAGTCACGAAGTCCAATCAAGGTTTTTCAAGTCTGGCAAAAAAAGACTGATCATGTCAAAACATCCAAACAAGGACTTGGATTTTCTCTGTTCAAATTGAAAATTCATAAAGAAACTTCAAGTTATATAAATGCGGAGGAAATTCTTGAGGAGCAAAAAGATTCAATAGAGCCATTGAGACCTTCAGTATTTAGTCATTTGAGAACACGTTCAACGCAGGTCTCAGTGTTTGACCGTTTGAGCATTCAATTACCTCAAAGGTCAGTGTTTGAGTGGATAGAACCAAAAGCTGATAAAGCTTCTACAAGTGAGTCGATACCCGTTCATACAAGGTTAGGAAGTTTGAACTCCAAAAAAGATAACCAAAGTCGAAAAAGAAAAATCTCAACCTTTAATGAAGCGAAAGATTTTCATAGCAAAATTCATTCTTGAATGAAAAGGCAAAGCGAGTGAAAGATAACTGATGGTGAAGTCTTGAAAGCTAAAAAGCATACAGTGGTGATAACCAAGCATGATACATCTTCAGGGGAAGAAAAGTTTGAAGAAATTAAAATAGTCACTTCGCATCATGTATCTATAAAGGAAGCTGATGAAGAATCATAGGAAGAAAATGCTCAAGAAACCCTTTCATCATTTGAAGAAGGAAATTAGGCTACCATTAATGAACTAAAAGAGGTTACCATTGGTACTTGTAGAGATCCACGTCTAATTGTTATCAGTGCTTGTTTGTCTTCAAAAGAAGAAAAAGC
Source organism: Adansonia rubrostipa (assembly GCA_038381775.1). Lineage (NCBI taxonomy): Eukaryota > Viridiplantae > Streptophyta > Magnoliopsida > Malvales > Malvaceae > Adansonia > Adansonia rubrostipa. The sequence goes on along the minus strand of JBBYHM010357926.1, from coordinate 8,877 downwards.
TTATCTTGATCTTTTGATTGAGTACAGAGACGCCTTTACTTGGACCTATAAGGAAATGCCAAGACTTGATCCAAAAATACCTGTGCGTACTCTAGGTGTCAAAAAGACTATCAGACCTGTCAAACAAGCTTAACGACATTTTTATCCTGACTTGATTCCTTAAATTGAAGCTGAAGTCAATAAGCTTATTGAAGTCAGCTTTATTAGAGAAGTTAAGTATCCTACTTGGATATCAAACATTATCCCAGTAAGAAAGAAGAATGGTCAACTTTGAATTTGTGTTGACTTTCAGGATTTAAATAACGCTTGTCCGAAAGATGATTTCCGTCTTTCTCTAACTAAGATAATGGTGGATGCTACAACTGGTCATGAGGCTTTGTCTTTCATGGATGGGTCATCTGGTTATAATTAGATTCGTATGGCTCTAAAGTTATGTCTTTTGGATTAAAGAATGCTAGTGCTACATATCAAAGAGCAATGCAAAAGATCTTTGATGATATGCTTCACAAAAATTCCGAGTGCTATGTGGATGACTTGGTTTTGAAGTCGAAGAAAAAGGCAAATCATCTCATTGATCTTCATTAAGTGTTTGAAAGATTACACCGGTACTAATTAAAGATGAATCCACTAAAGTGTGCTTTTGTCGTATCATCGGGCAAGTTTCTAGGGTTCATTGTGCGACATCGTGAAATTAAGATTAATCAATCAAAGACAGATGCGATCATGAAAATGCCAGAACCATGTAATCTCCATAAACTCAAAAGTTTGCAAGGAAGATTAGCATATATTTGACGCTTCATGTCAAACTTGGCAGGTTGATGTCAACCATTCAATCGACTGATGAAGAAAAATGTTCTTTTTATTTGGGATAAAGCTTGTAGTAATGCTTTCAAAAGCATTAAGGCCTATTTGTTGCAGCCGTCTATTTTAAAAGCACTTATCCAAGGAAAACCTTTGATCTTTTATATTGCTGCACAGGAATGTTCTTTAGGAGCATTGTTAGCATAAGAAAATGACGAAGAAAAGGAAAATACACTCTACTATCTCAGTAAAACTCTTAATGGTGCTGAGTTAAATTATTCTTCAATTGAAAAGACTTGTCTGACATTAATGTTCGCTCTTAAAAAGTTGAGGCATTATTTGTAAGCTTATACTATCCATTTGATATCCCGGGTAGATCCTCTTAAGTATCTTATGTCCAAGGCTATACTTAGTGGAAGATTAGCTAAATAGGCTTTCTTGCTACAAGAGTTTGATATCACTGATGTTCTACAAAAGGCTGTTAATGGACAAGCATTCGCTGATTTCTAGGCCATGGAATTTTTTCTTTGATAGAGCTGCACAGCAAGATGGAGCTGGAGCAAGTATTAACTTCGTCACGCCAGAAGATGATGTGTTGCCTTACGCATTCACTCTCATTGAAAATTGTTCCAACAATGTAGTAGAATACCAATCTCTGATCATTAAATTGAAGATGGTAATTGATATGAAAGTCACCCAACTTTAAGTGTATGGAGATTATAAATTGGTCATCAACCAACTTCTTTCACTTTATGAAGTGAATAAATCGGAGCTTTTACAATATGTCAACTATGTGAAGAAACTTTTAGAATGGTTTACAAAGTAAACTTAGAACACGTGCCAAGAAAAAAAGTAGAAAAGTTGATTTTCTCACTAGTTTGGCATCATCTCTTGTATTAGCAAGTGTCGAAGTAAAGGTTCTTTTGTAAACGATGGGTCTTGTCGTCAATTACTATCTCTGAAAAAGAAAAAATCAAATCCAACATTGTTTCAATTTGTGAAAATGAGAAAAAAGATTGAAGGCAACCGTTGATTGATTATCTAGAGTATGGTAAATTATCTAGCGATCCGAAGCGTAAAACAGAAGTGAAACGTCGAGCTTCTCGATTTATTTACTTCAAGGGTACACTTTATCATCGTTCTTTTGATAAAGTCTTTCTTCGATGTTTAGGAGAAGATGAAGCATCCAAAGCTCTACAAGAAGCTCATTACGAAGTTTGTGTGCACATCAATCTAGAGCTAAGTTGCACTTTCAAATCAAAAGGATGGGATACAATTGGACTATAATGATAAAAAATAGCATGGACTACGCCAAAAAGTGTTAAGCTTGTCAGTTTCATGCTAACTTTATCCATCAACCTCCTGAGCCATTGCATCCAACAGTCACCTCTTGGCCATTTGATGGTTGGGGACTTGACTTGGTAGGGCCATTACCTAAGAGTTCAATGGGGCATATGTATATACTTGCAGCAACATATTACTTTTCAAAATGGGCAGAAGCGGCACTTTACAAAGAAGTAAAGAAAGAAACTGTTGCGACTTTCATTCGCACTAATATCATTTATCGGTATGGCATACAACGATACATCATGACTAATAATGGGAAGCAGTTTGACATGAGCAAATTATGTGCACAGTTTGACTTCAAGCACTATCACTCTTCAATGCACCATGCTCCAGCAAATGGATTAGCAAAAGCTTTTAACAAGACTTTATGCAATATTCTCAAGAAAATTGTTAATCGTTCAAAGAAAAATTGGCATGAAAGAATGGGAGAAGCTTTGTGGGCTTATCGTACTACATATCGCACACCAACTTAAGCTACTCCATATTCGCTTGTTTATGGTGTAGAAGCTATTCTACCATTTGAGAGACAAATTCCATCATTAAGGATTGTAATTTAAGAAGGTATTGCTGATGAAGACAATGTGCATCTACGCTTGGAGGAATTAGAAGCCTTATATGAGAAAAGATTGGAAGCACAACAACGCTTAGAATGCTATCAAGCTCGATTATCCAAAGCTTTTAACAAGAAAGTTAAGCCACAGTTATTTCAAGTTGGAGACTTAGTCCTTGCTGTGATAAGACCCATAAATACCACACATCGCATGGGTAACAAGTTTCTTTCAAAATGGGATGGACCATATATTGTTCAAGAAGCCTATACCAATGGTGCATAAAATATTGTTGATCAAGATGGTGTTAATGTTGGACCGATCAATGGCAAGGTTTTAAAGCGGTACTATGCTTAAAACATGATGCTCCTAAGCACGAGCTTAAATTGTTCTTCCAAAAAAATATTGCTCCTAAGCATGAGCTTAAATTGTTCTTCCAAAAAATATTGCTCCTAAGCACGAGCTTAAACTGCACATTTAAAAAAAAAAAATGCTCGCTAAGTTGAAAATCCCTTATGGGATAACTTAGGCAAAAGTTATAGCATAAAAAATAAATAAATAAAATATATTAACTATGTTATGACTTGATCCTTGAAAGGTACGTAGGCAGCTTGGTTTCATTGCCAAGTTCAGTTAACAAAAAAAAATAATGTTCAAGTTGGTTTATATATACCGAATATGGGTTCATCGGCAAAAAAAAGTGATCCATTTTAATGTCTTTGTCTTCCTTGAAAAGAATGACAAGATAATCTTGGCAGTCTTTGAAATATAATATGATGACTCTACAAAAGAATAAAAGTTTGAAGAAACAATTATGAAGTCCCACTTCCAAGTGCCTTCCATAGTAATGTGAATGTATATGCCTGGATATGACTGTGAGCAATAACATCTCTTTGTTTTTTGCTAACAAGAAGCAAAGCATACAAATTGCTCAATAAATATATCCTAAATGCATCCTATTTGGTCCATGATCTTGTTCGTCTTCCATAACCCACAGAAGAATGAAAATAAATGTGTAACTTCAGTTGGTTTCATGTTCGCTTAGAGCTTCTTCATCCTTGGAATCAAGCCAATTTTGAGAATAATAGATTAGATAATCATACTATAAAAGAAGACACCTACATCCCATGATTACTAATTGAGAATGTAAAGCCATATCACAATAAGAAAAAATTACAGCAAGAACTTATTTGAAGGTAGCGATTCCTTATAAATGTATAATGATGCATAAATAGCTTCGTATATACTAGCCATCATCTTTGTCTTGATCATAAGTGTATAATGATGCATAAAAATCATATATACTAGCCATTGTCTCTATCTTGATCATGAAGGTATAATGATATTAATAGCATCATATACACCGGTAGTCTTCCTTGTTCTAAGGCATGTCAAACTTGATCGGACTTGTTGTCTTTACATGAAGATCGGATGAACTTGTTGTCTTGACATGAGATTGGATGAACTTTTGGTTTTGACATAAAGATCAGATGAACTTATGGTCTTGACATGAAGATTTGATTACAAACTTCGAGCTTTTGGGAAAGATTAGGAGGCTTAGAAGAGTTCCATTAACCAGTCTTTCAAGGCAGAAGTAAGAATGAACGATGTCCAAGTTGATTTGTATCTACTAAGATATGGGATTGTCGATGAAGAGATGTAATCCTTTTTCAATATCTTCATTTTTCTTAGAGGAAATAACGAGATACTCTTGATGATCTTTGAAGTATACCTTGGTGATTCTACAAGAAAAAAATTATGATCATGAGATAAACATGATGTTGGATATAAAAGCTTGGGATGGAATTAAAAGCATTACCTTGATATATAATTAAATCTCCAAGCTGACAAAAAAATTAAAATTAATAATAATTATCAATACATGAGATAAACGTGATGTCTGTGATGGCAAATAAAAAAAAAAGAAGCAAATTGTCAAGATTCATGCATAGACGATGACAAGTGAAGCATGATGCATGAAATTTCTATGCCAGCATTACAAGAAAAAAAAAAGAAAGTCGAGATTAAGAGGTAAAAAGAATGTTTACCTCACTTTTGAAGAGATCTTGGTTTGGAATTGATGAGAAAATTAGGTAGAGAAGTGTTATTTTTATAGAGAAAATAAGCTAGTTCCACTCAGACTAAGATTGGCATTAAAAAAATAAAAATAAAAATAAAAAATTGTTGAATCCTAGTCGAGTTGGTTTGAAAATCCCAGTTGAATTTGGAATAAGCCTTAGATTAAAGCTGGCTAGAACCTGTTTTGGGATGGATACAAGAAGAGACAGATTCCAATGAAATGACACTTGGATTTGAAGACCAATTCCTTGTTGAATTATATATTAATGCCCAGAAGATTTATGGTGGTATATTTGGGCAAAGAATTAAAATCAAGACATGCGGTCAATATGGAAGCACCATTTGCAATGGCTCTTGATGCATGGCTATGACGCCATCAAGAAAATATATATATATATATATATATATATCAAGTCAAAATTAAATTTCTCACTTATCATATATAAGGATCATGTGAGAATAAATTGAAATTTGCAAATATTTTAAGACCCATATAAAGGTGCAAATAAATGTTGGCCTTAAATTAAATTTCAAGACTTGCTCACTTACTATACTCACAGGAAAAAAAACTCGTGTACGTAACCAAGTCTTGAAAGGGCATTTGTAGAAGGAGAAAAATTTCGACCAATCACAAATTGCTACGTGTAAATTGAGATTTTTTTTAATTAAGGAATTATCAATTAAAGTCCACATCATCATGTGCAATTGATTACATCATAAATAGATATTTATTTTTAATTAAATTGAAATTAATTTAAAGATAAATAAAATAGTTTTATCTCTAATTAAATTCAAATTAATTTAGAGATAAATAAAAAGACTTTTATCTTTAATTAAATTAAATTAATTAAGAGATAATTCATCAAGATAAATTTATTAAAGAAGTTATATTATTTAAGAACTCTTTTCTACTTGGCTCATTGGTACTATAAAAAGGGGTCTCCACCAAAGCCATTAAACACAATTCATAGGCCTAAAGAGAAAAAGTAGATTTTGAAGATTAAAATCCTCTCAAAGTCTCAAGAAGTTTTCTCTCAAGAACGCGAAGAACGCGAGGCACACGACTCTTGTTCTTCAAGAAGCTGCTCTTCGATTTTGTTCCGGCAACAAAAAGGAGCTAAATTCCATTTGTCAAGATCAAGTCTATAAGACCCTTGAAGTGGATCTCATCGATTCAAGATCAAGTCTGAAGACCCTTGAATCGAAGTTTTTATTGAAGAAAACAATCAAAGGATTTCTTTATTTTAAAAAACATCCAGAGATTGCAATTCAAGTCTGATAAATCAAGTTGATTTATTTATCTCCAAATTTTTTTTATCACATTTTTTGACATGAAATTTGTGTGTACAGGTACTTAATACAATATTATTTTTTATAAATAGTATATTAATTAATCTCAAGTTAAAAAGTGGTTAAGAAATTATTACTTCAACATTGTTGGTCCAAAAGCAACTTGTTGGTGAATCAAAATTAATATTGTCCTAGAATAAGATTGACCAAATGAACTAGTAATTGACTAACTGGTTAAAAACTATCAAATGTGCATGAAGAAAGATTGGAAAATTGGTGAGACCAAATTAGTGATGAAGATCCAGAGAGTAAAGTTTGAGAGAGTAACTTCTTCCAACAAGGTCGTGGTTTGGTAACTGAGGCAGGAAAAAAAAAAAATCAAAAGAGTCAATTTACCTAAACAGTGCACGTCTAAAGAAAAACTAGTCTTTTTCAATCTCTATTGAGATTTGAGAGCAACTCCAACTTGGATTCTTTACTTGAAACTAACAGGCCTTTAATGCTTCATCCTTTCATAGGCGAGAGTGTTAAATATGGTATGAGTTTGAGATACGTTATTTAATTTTTAAAATATTTTTATATTTAAATAATTTTTAAAAAATTTATATTTTTATATTTATGTGGGCATTAGAAAAAAAAATATTGAAGAGCCAGCTTCCATTATTTTGTTCTTTTTCTCTCTCTTTATCTGGGTTTTCTTATATATAGATTGTGCCCAACCAGGAAGTGCTGAGGATTGGAATTTAGAAATTTTCAACTTTTTCAAGTTGGTATTTTTCTTTTCCCATTCCTTATCATATTTGTTTCTTAATTTTTTTTTTCAGGGTACCTGATGCTCGAATAACTATATCTTGATCACTTCTTGTCTGCAGATTTGGTGAAGAAAAACATGAGATATATGTGTAAGGGAAAGGTTGGCAATGGCTTCCAGAAAGCAAATGCTGTACTATGGCAACCCATTCATTGAGCTGTAATGACGGGGCTCATGCTTGTGAGTAGCTCGCAGAACCCAGATAGCAGATTTCTACCCTTTTTCTTTCAAAATTGTAAATTTATATTGCGATGCACTTTGTTTTTCTTATATTTTTCATTTTTCAAGTCCTAATACAATAATATTTAAATAACGATCGCAATGTGATATACTGACTTTTATTTGTGCTTTCTTGGATTTCTTGGGGGCAGTTTCTTCAATCATTTTTTCTTTTGATACAGGACAAACTTCAGTTGCCAAGACTGACGTTAGCAATGGTTTGCTTTGCCCATGATCATAGTTTTCATGATCAAGAATTAGAGAGGCCAGTTAGTGGCTGTATCTGATTGTTCAGAAAGTGATATTAAGCTGAGGGTTTGATCCAACTTTGCCACTGTTAAAAGACTTGACAGCAAATATTCCACTTGTTGGCCTCTTTTGGCAAGCTAATCAAGTAACAGTTGGATCTAGATTTGGTATATACCTTTCACATAAAGTTTTATTAATTTTTGAGCTCTGATATAATTATCATATATAATATATATCTCATGTGAACATATTTATGTTTTTAAAATTTTTTTATACATTTAAATAATTATATTTTTATAATTATAATTAAATAATATTAAAAATAAATATTATATATGAGAATTTAAAAAAAAATAAAGAGTTAAAAAAGAGAGTTACATATCTATCTAACTATCTTTCATCTCAATTTTCCTTGGCTTATAGATGTTGAAGAAATTTTATTTTTCTTTGGCTCAGTAAAAAAAGAAAAAGAAGTTCATCCATGGATGGCTTGGGATGGGATGGCTTAGAAGTTGTAACAGATTCATTGCCTCTGTGGAACAGTGATCTGCCAAATGATATAGGAGACAGTTTCTTAATGTCTAACTCAAATTCTTCCATGTATGGTTGCCAAATGGATCTGCCAGACGATATACTTAATCCAATTCGAGAACTTCAAAAAGCTCAGCCATCTTGTTTGAATCCGGATTCAAAAATCTTGCAGTGTCAAGGAGTAAGATCAGTTGCAGGTACAAGCCACCTGAAATCTGCCAATTTGGGAGATGTTTTAACACAAGAATTGTGCTCTTCTCCTTTGATAAGTGAAGCTCATGGTTTAAGCACATCAAATGCTTCAATTTCTGATATGGAAATGGCGGTTCAGTCACAAGTCATCAATGGTTCCCTTGATTGCTTGCTCTTAGCTACTAATAGCAACACTGATACATCGGTTGAAGATGATGGGATTTCCATGATTTTCTCCGATTGTAAGAACTTATGGAATCTCGCCGTTAGCAGCAGTGCAGTTTCGTCAGGAGACTCCGAAAACAATGGCTCAAATGCTACGAGAATCAATGACGAAGCAGTTTCCCAGAGTTATTCGGATCGGTACATCAATGGCAAAGAATCACAAGCAAAGCCTGGTTATTCAAAACGATGCAATGATCAAAATGACGATTTCAAAGTTGGTCTAAACTGTGGTGGCTACTTCAATCTTCTTCAGACAGACATTTCAGCCATTGAAGGTGGTATTAGGCTCACTGCTGATAACCTAAGACCGAGAGCAAAGAAATCCAGATCAGAAAAGCGCCATTGTTCATCGACCATCAATTTTCAACAGCCAAGTTCATTAGCATCATCATCTTCCATTGAAGAACCTGATCATCCAGGGACCATTGATGCACAAATGAAAAAGATTATTTATCGAGCTGCAGTCTTCAGGCCGGTGAACTTAGGCTTGGAAGTGGTGGAAAAACCTAAGAGGAAGAACGTAAGAATATCGAGTGATCCACAAACCATGGCGGCAAGGCAAAGGAGGGAGAGGATAAGTGAGAG
>JBBYHM010357859.1:0-21651 GCA_038381775.1 Adansonia rubrostipa | reverse complement strand
CTTTGATTCTAAGCAAAATGGTGGAAAGAAAAGCTTTTCCTATGAAAACAAAGCATTGAAAACATGTATCCCAACAAAGTGAACATATTTATGGTGCCTAATGACAAAAAGAATAGAGATTTTTACGAAAATCAATGTTCATCTTTTTTGGGAGACGGACTTTGGTTTTAAAGAAAATGTGGAAAGTAAAGCTTTTCTTACAAAACCAAAGCAACAATATCATGTATCACACTAAGTAGAAAGCATTTTCATCATCAAATCATGAAGATAATGGAGATTATTACGAGAATCCATGTTCATCTTATTTGAGGGATAAACTTTGATTCTAAGGAAAATGGTGGAAAGAAAAGCTTTTCTTGCTAAACCAATGCATCCGTGTCATGCATCCCAATAAGAAGAACATGATTTTGTTTCCCAATCATGATGGTAATGGATATTAGTATAAGAATTCATGTTCATCTCATTTGAAGGATAAACTTTGATCCTAAGGAATATGGTGGACATAAAAGGCTTTTTTTTCAAAACTAAAGCATACATATCAAGTATCCTAATGATGAGAGGATGTTTTTATAGCCCATTCACAAAAGGCATGGAGGTCTTTAAGAGAATTGATATTCCTTTCATTTGAGGGATAAACTTTAATTCTAAGCAAAATGGTGGAAAAAAAGCTTTTGTTGTAAAACCAAGGCAGCAACATCTTCTATCCTAATGAAAAGAATATGTTTATGGTGACTAATAAAAAAAAGATTACTATAAGAATTGATGTTCATCTTATTTGGGGACTAATTTTGATTCAAAAGAGAATGGTGGAAAGAAAAATTTTCCTGCGAAAACAAAGCATCAATGCCATGCATCCCAATAAAGAGAATTTGTTTATGGTGCCTAATCACAATAAGAATGAAGACTATTATAAGAATTAATACTTGGCCTTATTTGAGGGATAAACTTTAATTCAAAGGAAAATGGTGGGAAGAAAAGCTTTTCTTGCAAAACCAATGCATCAGTCTTATGTATCCCAATGAAAAAAATGTCTTCTCATAGCTCAATCACAAAAGGATTATAGATTATTACAAGAATCCATGTTCATCTCATTTAAGGGATAAACTTTGATTTTTAGCAAAATGGTGGAAGGTAAAGTTTTTCTTGTGAAACCAAAGCATCAATAACTTGTATCCCAATGAGAAGAACATGTTTATGGTGCTGAATCATAGAAAGAATAGAGATTCTTATGAGAATTAATGTTGATCTCATTTAAGGATGAACTTTGATTCCAAGGAAAATGGTAGAAAGCAAAGATTTTTTGTAAAACCAAAGTAACAATATCATGTCTCCCAATAAGAAAAAAATTTTTTCATTGCCCAATCCCAAAGAAAATGGAGATTATTATGAGAATCCATGCTCTTTTCATTTAGGGGATGAACTTTTATTCCAAGGAAAATGCTAGAAAAAAAGGTTTTCTTGCGAAATGAAAGCATCAATGCTACATATCCAGATAAGAGAATGTGTTTATGGTGCCTAATCATAAAAAGAATGGAAACTATTACAAGAATCAATGTTTGTCTCATTTAAGGGATAAACTTTGATTCAATGAAAAATGGTAAAAAGAAAAGCTTTTCTTTAAAACTAATGCATCAATTTCATGTATCCCAATGAGAAAAATATGTTTTGAAGGTTCAATCACGAAAAGAATAGAGGTTATTATGAGAATCATTGTTTGTCCCATTTAAGGGATGAACTTTGTTTCTAAGCAAAATGGTGGAAAGAAAAACTTTTGCAACAAAACCAAAGTATCAACATCATGTGTCCCAATAAAGAGAACATGTTTATAGTGCCTAATCACAGAAAGAATAGAGATTTTTATGAGAATCGATGTTCATATTATTTAGGGGATGAACTTTAATTTTAAGGAAACGGTGGAAAACAAAGCTTTTCTTGTAAAATAAAGCAACAATATCGTGTATCCCAATAAGTGGAAAGCATGTTCATCGTCAAATCATGAAGATAATGGAGATTATTACGAGAATCTATGTTCATCTTATTTAAGGGATAAACTTTGATTCTAAGGAAAATAGTGAAAAGAAAAGCTTTTCTTGCTAAACTAAGGCCTCAATGTCATGTATCCCACTAAGAAAAATGTGATTTTTTTGCCCAATCGTGACAACAATAGAGATTAGTATGAGAATTCATGTTCATCTCATTTGAAGGATAAACTTTGATCTTAACAAATATGGTGGAAATAAAAGTTTTTTCTTTTGCTAAACTAATGCATACATATCATGTATCCCAATGATGAGAGCATGTTTTTATAGCCCATTCACAAAAAGTATGGAAGTCTTTAAAAGAATTGATATTCCTCTTATTTGGGGGATGAACTTTAATTCTAAGCAAAATGGTAGAAAAGAAGCTTTTATTGTGATACCAAGGTAGCAACATCTTTTATCCCAATGAAAAGAACATGTTTATGGTGCCTAATAAAAAAAAGAGATTACTAAGAGAATAGATGTTAGTCTTATTTGGGGATAAATTTTGATTCAAAAGAAAAAGGTGGAAAGAAAAATTTTCTTGTGAAAGCAAAGCATCAATGCCATGCATTTCAATGAACAGAATGTGTTTATGGTGCCTAATCACAATAAGAATGGAGACTAGTATGAGAATTGATGTTTGCCTTATTTGAGGGATGAACTTTAATTCAAAAACTTTTCTTGCAAAACTAATGCATCAGTCTCATGTATCTCAACAAGAAAAAAAATGTTTTCATTGTCTAATCATAAGGAAAATAGATATTATTATAGGAATCCATGTTCGTCTCATTTGGGGGACAAACTTTTACTATAAGAAAAGTGCTGCAAAAAAAGGTTTTCTTGCTAAACCAAAGCATTAATGCTACATGTCTATATAAGAGAATGTGTTTATGGTGGCTAATCATAAAAAGAATAGAGACTATTACAAGAATCGATGTTTATCTCATTTCAGGGATGAACTTTGATTCAAAGAAAAATGATAGAAAGAAAAGCTTCTCTTTAAAACCAATGCACAAATTTCTTGTATCCCACTGAGAAAAATATGTTTTGATAGTTCAATCACAAAAGAAATAGAGATTATTGTGGGAATTAATGTTTGTCCCATTTGAGGGATGAACTTTGATTCTAAGCAAAATGGTGGAGAGAAAAACTTTTGCTGCAAAACCAAAGTATCAATATCATGTATCCCAATGAAGAGAACATGTTTATAGTGCCTAATCATAGAAAGAATGGTGATTTTTATAAGAATTAATGTTTATCTTATTTGGGGGATGAACTTCAAATCTAAGGAAATAGTGCAAGGCAAAGCTTTTCTGGCAAAACCAAAGTAACATCATTGTATGTCCTAATGAGAAGAAAGTGTTTTCACTGCCCAATCATGTATCCCAATGTAGAGAATTTGTTTATGTTGCCTAATCACAAAAAGAATTGAGATTATTCCAAGAATTACTGTTCCTCTTATTTGGGGGATAAACTTTGATTCTAAGGAAAATGCTAGAAAGCAAAGCCTTTACAATATTGAATATCCCAATGAGAAGAAAGAGTTTTCATCACCAATCATGAAAAGAATAGAGATTATTTTGAGAATCCATGTCCATCTCATTTAAGGGACAAACTTTGATTCTAAGTAAAATGGTGGAAAGAAAAGCCTTTTATGTATAACCAAAAAACTAATATCATCCAACCTAATAAAGAGAATGTGTTTATAGTGCCTAATCACAAAAAGAATATAGATTATTATGAGAATCGATGTTCACCTTATTTGGGCGATGAACTCTGATTCTAAGGAAAATGGTGGAAAGCAAAGCTTTTGTTGGAAAACCAAAGCAATAATATCATGTATCCCAAAAGGAAAAAAGTGTTTTTATTGCCTAATCACAAAGAGAACGGAGATTATTATAAGAATCCATGTTCATCTTATTTAAGGAATAAACTTTCATTCTAAGGAAAATAGTGGAAAGAAAAGATTTTCTTGCATAACCAAAGTGCCAAAATCATCTATCCCAATGAAAAAAATGTGTTTATGGTGCCTAATCGCAAAAATAATGGAGATTATTATGAGAATTGATGTTCATCTCATTTGGGGGATAAACTTTGATTAAGGAAAATGGTGGAAAAGAAAGCTTTTCTTGCAAAACCAAAGCAACAAAATCATGTAGATCAATGAGAAGAAAGTGTTTTCATCGCACAATCACGAATGGAATAGAGAAACCTTGTTCATCTTGTTTAAGGGATGAACTTTATTCTAAGAAAAATGGTGGAATAAAAAGCTTTTCTTTCGTAACTAAAGCACCAATATCATCTATCCCAATGAAGAGAACATGTTTATAGTGTCTAATCACGAAAAGAATAGAGATTATTATGAGAATCGATGTTTATCTCATTTGGGGTATAAACTTTGATTCTCAAGAAAATGGTGGAAAGCAAAGCTTTTCTTGCAAACCAAATTGGTCTTCCAATCTTCAAGACAAATAAAATATTTTAGGCCTAGATTCGTGGTGAAAAAAATTCAAAAATACTATTTTTTTAAAACAAAAATGACCTTTTTAGTTGATTAAAAATATTATGTCTTGATCTTGAGGTTAATATCTTCATGTATGGCATGGTTAGCGGGTTGTTACATCATCCCAAACTACTCCAGGATTATGGAATGAACTCATGATACCCATGTCACTCTTTTTTCTGAGTCATGGACTTTGGATGTCCACAGCTTGAGTTTGACCTCTAAGAAACTTGAAAAATCGATTAGCTTTTTTTTTTTGCTTAGGCAACTCTATAATCAAGATTTTAAAAATTATTTTTGAACCACAAATGATTTTTCTAGAATTTTATAATATTTTTCTTAAAAGGGTATCATATTACCTTTCCTAAGGTGTCTCGTTTACGCTTGGATTATTCTGAAGGAAGGAGTTATGATTTTTCAAACCTTTGTTGTCTGAAACCCTAGAATTAGTGCATTGTATTCTATTTGGGCCATTTTGGCCCGTTACTTGATTTTTTTGTATTATTTGAATTTTTTCCAAAATTCTATAAATTTTTTTTCAAAGAGTATATTTTATGATTTAACAATTTTCGATGAGTCCGAAATGATTTTTCAAAGTCCATCATGCCTTTTCCCTTGTATATGTTGTCAATGCCTCACTTACTCCCTGAAGCCTTCGGATGAAAATGGAATAAATTTGGAAAGAAAGACAGCACGATATTGCCCCTTATTTTTTTTAAGAATCACATTAACTCGGTCTTCCAAACCACCATTATTGAGACGTTGGAACTTCTTGAATTTCATTTGACTGGCTCCTCATAAAACAAGCCTTTTAAGCTTAGATCATGGCTTAAAACAAAAACATATTTTACTCAAATCCTTAATTTCCCATTTTTAAAATGGTTTTTTTAAAATGTCCTTCTCTTTTAAATCATCAAAAGTTTTCATCTTTGGGAGATACTCCACCCTCACCACTCTGAGGGGATACTTCAACCTCTTTTTTCACTAAAAAACTTGAATTTTTCTCTCTCAAAATTATTTAAGATTCCTAATTATTTTCTTAAATCATAAAAAAATTTCATATTTAGGGGATACTCTAACCCCATTTTTTTGAGAGAATACTCCAACCTTACCTCCACTAAAACATTAGAATTTTCTCTATTGAATTTATTCAAGATTCCTAATTATTTTCTTAAATCATAAAAAATTTTCATCCTTGGGGATATTTTAACACTATCTCTCTGAGAAGATACTCTAACCCTATTTTTCATCAAAAATTTGAATTTTCTCTTTCGGATTTATTCGAGATTTTTAATTATTTTCTTAAAATATCAAAATTTTTATCTTCGGGAATACTTTAACCCCACTCTCAAAGGGGATACTCCAAACCCACTTTTAGCTAAAAATCCAAAAATCTTCTTCCCTTCGGATATCCTAGATTATGTCAATCTAAAACCTTTTTTGTTCCTTACATTACCACCAAATCCAAACATATCTTAAAATTGTCATTTTGATTATTCTTTAATAATCAAAGATAATTATAAGATACATTCTAATTATCCCTTCTTGTTATGTTCTTCTATATGTGATTGCTTTTCTATGATATTATTATTGTCTTTTTTGTCCTGCTAAAATGGTTTTTTTTTTTGTAGTGACCATTGTGCATTCATATTTAAAATTTATTTTAAAAATTTTTACATGGCGATGTTCTATGTTGGCATTCTCTAGTGCCTAACATGGAATATCCGAATTTTTTAAATTAAATTTAAAATTTATTTTATAAAAAAAATCCATGTGCTTTTCATTTCTCCGCAGTGTATAAGTGATATAACATTTTCTATCAAAATCTGGATCTACAATTTCCATAAAAGTTCTTGCATTAACAGGGATTATATCTAAATAATGACTAAAAAACCCATTAGATCAAAACCAAGCAAAATATAGTTAGTGGGTATTGATTTTGAGCATCATAAGGTGCTAATCCTTTCCAAGCATAAATATCTCCTAAACCTAACCAACAAATCTCTAGACCTTTTAAATCTTGAAATCAATATATCAAGTTTTGTAGCTTCAAATATTGTTTTTAATAGACATTCGATCATGCCTAACCTGAAATGGTCGATCGATGCTGAATATATAGTTACTTCACTATAATTTTTCAAGACTAGTTAGATAAATGATTCATCCAACAGTCTCTTCCTTTCATATTATCATGCCTAATCTAAATCTTGGCCAAGGGATAACTCAAAGGCTCTAACCAAACCCTATATTCTTTAAGTCGAACATGCTCCCACTTTGGATCGTCCGAAGAAAGCGGGAAAGTGTGAGGGGTACGTGGCAGTAATTTGGCGACTCCACTAGGATATTTAAAGAGTTAAGCCTACGACTAGTTATATCTCTGTTGATTCTTGGCTTTTTCAAATTTCATATTTACTTGGTTATAATCTTTCATGGTTTTTGCACTATAATTGTAATGGACTATTTCATTCGCAAATAAATATCAACTTGAATAAACATGGTAATATGGGAGTAAAATAAAAGGTTTGATTATTTCTAACACAAACCGTGCACTTGCATGTGCATTAGATTCCCACCAAACTACATGGTGAGGTTATGGTCCTAATTACTAGGAGAAAGTGAGCCATCTGCCTTCATAAATATCCCTTTGCATAGGCATGGCAAGACCTTCCAAGGTGTAAAATACCTATGTCTCTTGGGAGTACCCCTCTGCATTTGCATAGGGAAATACCTCCATTGGATCAAACCCTTTCTGCCAAACCCATGATGGGCCAAGGATTGAGTGCCTTGACTGTCCTTACCAGACAGAGAAGTGATTCAAATACCAATTCAGGCATCCACTTAAACCTACATAGCGAACCTGATGAGCCAAACCATGTCAAACCACACTAAAGTGTTGCTATGATAACCTGAAAAATAGGGCTATTTGGGAAAACATTTCCTACCTTTACTCTTATACACCACATTATACAAGCAAGAATAGGCATTGTCACTTGCATTGTTATTTTATTTAATGATAGGGTATGTTGTTATATCCTATGGCTAACCTTCTTTAATAAGTGGGTGGTGACAAATGAATTCCGCCAACAATGCCTAGTGACATTTTAAAAAAGGTCATATTCGATCAAAATAAGTTGTCATGGTATCCAAATGATAACTTGACATATACCTATCATAGGTGGTGACTAATGAATGTCACCACTTAATAGTCAATCTTATCTTTTCGAGGTATCATGTCACCTTGCTAAATGTAACTTTAACCTGGACAAGCTATTTTGTTGTCCGTTTATTGTCTATTATCATATTCGCTACTAAGTATCATACTGCCTACTATTGAGGCAATTTTTGCGATGTATTTTTGTTGCAACTTTTATATATACCCTTTTTTTTTTTTACAATTATAACTTTGTGTGGTCACTAATTAGTTTCTTTTTTATTTTTTTATTTGATGCATGTATCATTTCATCATAAACATCATTATTATGGGACAATTAGCTAATGGCTCAGTGTTCATCGAGGGGTATCTTTCATGGAGCAATAGTTTACTTCAGATCTGAAACCTTTTGAGGAAGTTCAAGCATGGTCAGAGCCCTGCAATGTGAAGATGGGTATGTTCTCAAACCCAAGTATGTCATAATAATGCATGGAAAGGTCAATCGAGAAAAGCTTGTTAAAACTCAAGCCCTTGCATCAATTTACCAAAGGAAGAATGGATGACTAGAAGCTTGAGTTCTGGATTTGAAAGCACATCAAGTTTAGAATGACAATCTAGCACTTAGAATTCAAGATTAAGAGCATTCTCTTCAAGCTCATCAAGGATAGGTTGATGAATTAGTGAGAGCCTTCAAACAACGAGAGCAAGAATGGCTCTAAGTGGTTGATTAAACATGCCAAAATTACCAAGACCATCACCGCTACCTTACTAAGTAGATTCAGATAGCCTAGTTGGAGGTCGAGAACATGATGGATGTAGCCCGATCTTTAACATGTGACATTTATCCCATTGGAGCCCATGAATAAAAATTGTTGTAGTTTATGAAACATGTGATCAAGTAATGTAACCGTGTTAGGCATTTCTGAATGTAATCATGTAATTGGGATATTTTGTTGCTTTCATGAAAGATGCTATTGATCAAGCTGCTCTCTAAGTCTAATTGTCCCTTGTGTATTTGCATGACTAATCTAATTTTTTTTACTACTTTATGCATTTATGTTCATTTTCACCTAATTCCATCCTTATCTTTATCTTATCAAACATGCTCATGGAATATAATAAAAGTCTAATCTAGTAATAATCTAAGGTGAAGTTGCTCTAGAACATGGAAGCTACACTCCTAATTGTTGAAAAGTGATGGAAATTGATCACTAAGCCTGCATTGAGAGACTTAAACTCATGTATAGGGAATCTCAAAAGCAATCACTTTGTAAAAATGAAAAACTACAAGCTTAGATTGTGGAATTGACTAACCTATTGTCCTAAGCTTTAAAGGAAAAGAAAAGGCAAATAAGAACAGTCGATAAGGGAAAAAAACCAGCTAATCTCAGAAACAACTTGAATAGTGTTACAGAAGCCACTAATGCTCATGAATGGGCATTGCATGGATAGCATCCTTTGGCATCAAATATCCATTAACTTAGCCATTCATTTACATTAACCTTATATCAATATCCTATCTAGTGCAAGGATTTCATGGTTGAGGCTTTTTACTAGTAAGGCCTACTATCCTAAAACTCAATGAGCAAATGGAACAAGAAAAAGCCTAAAGGTCCTTGAAAAATGAAGGCTTAGACAGGTATCAATCATTGGAAAAGTGCCTTCAAGCTATCAAAGGAAGTGACAAATTTGGGATTATAAACATAAAATTTTCGGGACTGGTTTTTAGACTCGTCATCTCACCTAAATTCAAAGTGTCAAATTTTAAAAAGTACAATAGGATTAAGACCCCATGGCATACATTAACATGTACTACCAAAAGATGGTTGGGTATGAAGAGAACAAAATGTTATTGATTCACTACTTCCAAGATAGTTTAACTGGATAGCAATATAATGGTATATCGGGCTTGATCGTGTAAGGATTCAGACATGGGCAGATTTGGCTCGTGCCTTTGTTGATCAATATAAACACATGTCTGACTGGGCCCTTAATTGCCTTTCCCTTATGAACATGGAAAAGAAAGCTTTTGAGAACTTTAGGCAATATGCTCAGAAGTAGAGAAATGAAGCAGCTCAATTTCACCCTTTTTTGACTGAGAAAGAGGTTACAGAAATTTTTATCAATACTTTACGGGCTCCCTACTATGAAAAATTGATGGGAAATGCCATGAAAAATTTTATCGATACGGTCATATAGGGCAAAATGATCCATAATGCTATCAAAACTGGCAAGATATCCACTAAAGAATCATCTGGATTGGTAAAGAAGTGAACAACTAAGGGTAAAAAGAATGAGGTAAATGTTGTCAGTGAGACTATGCTAGGTTTAATTAGAATCTGCATCCAATGCAAGTATGTACTTCCCTAACATGTTGCATTCGGGTTTTAACCCTCACTAAATGATGCCATAACCATTCTATTCTGCTAGGATTGTTTTGATAATGAGCTTCACTTGAATCTCATTTAAAACATAGCCCAAAGTGTATAATCCTACAAAACAAATAGTGCAAGAGCTCCAAATAGTCAAAAAGCATCCCAAAAGAATGAACACCTTGAGCCACTTCTGTACTCTTACAAAGAGATTTACTCCCATCTATTGGTAGGTTAGCTAGTGGCCTAAGTATTCATGAACCCAAGATCACCTCTGTACCCCAAATAGTATGAAGAAAATGCCTATCGTAAGTACCAAGCTAGGGCACAAGGCCATTCTATTGAGAACTATACCTTGTTTAAGAGAAAGGTACAAGGTTTATTAAAAAAAGGTGTGATTAAGGTCGAACAAGAGCTTGGACCTAACATTGGATCCAATCTGCTTCCTACCCATGCAGAACAAAGAGTGAATGTGATGATCGAAAGGAAAAGATATTAGATTAAAAGAAGCATCAGAAAAGTTAAAACCCAATAAGTAAGGTATGGCAAGCTTATATGAAGGCAGGAATAATATCGGCTATTGGAAACAAGTGTAAAGAAATAGTTGAACCATGTTGCTTCCATTATAGTCAAGGCCATACTTTGCAACACTGCCCACTTTTTCGAGAGATGGTCTAAAAGATGATGGGCTAGTCCAAAGTTGAGTTCTATGAGGAGCGAGATGAGTATATCTATCCATCTTTTAATGGCATAGATGAAGAGAGACTTGCCAACAATTGGATTCCAAGTTGTTTCTCTGTCATAATTGTGGAAAAAAGAGCTAACGAAAGCTTCAAGCAATATACTCTAAGGTGGATAAAAGAGGCTGCCCAGATTCGCCCTTTGTTGACAGAGAAAGAAATGATTATTAGATTTATCTGCACATTATAAATGCCTTATTATGAGGAGGTAGTAAATAGAATCCCAAGGAGTTTCACAAATGTAGTCATATTGTGTGAAACAATTGATGAAACCATAAAAAGTAACTTAGGCAAAAGAGATACGTTCAAGGGCAAGGGGAAAGAAAAAGTGCAAGCCAGACAATGGTCAAAATCCAATACTAGAGCCAGTGTATCTCAAAGCTCGTAGTGAGTTAGATGTGAATAGAATGGCTATTGAAAATGACTATGAGGTCATAGAAAGCGTTGATGATGTCAGACTGCAAATGAATTTGGTCTAGCAAACTTGGTACAAGCCGAATTAGTCAATGAGGTTGAAAGAACAAAAAAAAGAGTCAATGCCTTTTACGATTTCCATACCATCTATAGCCATACTTTTCAAACATGCAAACAATTTTGTGCTACGAATCAAAAATGATGAATGAAGGCAGCATTGAATCTTAAGATAAAAATGAGCCATACCCAGTCAGCAAACATAGTACTGTCTATCAATACCACCAAAAAGGATAAGAGCAATCCTCCATACAGGGTTGGAAGGCTATTGGTCTTGCTTGGCAATTAATCGAGATTCAAAGCTACCCCTTTTTAGCCTATGCTAAAAAGATCATTCAATTTCCACCCCTTTTCCCTTATAAGGATGATAAGGCAACTCCTAGGAAATATGAACTTAAAATTTTATTCATTGAAGAATCAAGTCAGCAAGTAGAACCTTTCAAGGGTAAGCCATCTAACTTGGAGTGGCAAATGTTGTGCCCTAACTTCATCAAAAGGTGAAACTTAGCAAAAGAATACAACTCCTATTTCTTAAGCACTGAAGTCCACAGCTAAAGACTCAGATCTGATAGCTATCAAGGAGCCAGTGAATGGGAAAGAAGCTATAGAATTTTTTATGCTCATCAAGCAGAATGAATACAACATTGGTGATCAATTAAACAAGCAACCTGCTAAGATATATGTGTTATCACTACTATTGAATTTTAAAGCTCATAGAAATGCTCTCCTCAAGGTCTTAAATAAGGCATATATCTCCCCAAATATCCTAATAGGCCAATTGGATCACCTATTAAGTAACATCACTATTGATAACTCTATATCTTTCAGTAAGGATGAAATCCCTCATAGAAGAAGAAGAAACTATAAAGCTCTGTACATCACCACATATTGCAAAGGTAGCATGTTGCCAAAAATGGTCATTAATAATGGGTCAATTCTAAATGTAATGCTCATATCATGCTTGAACAAACTTCCTATTGACATGAGACATATACAGAATAGTCACACTATTGTGCGAGCATTCCATGAAACTTGCAAAAACATCATAGGGAACATCACTATTCCACTCCAAATTAGCCCATGCACTTATGAAGTAGACTTTCATGTAATAGGCATTGCTTTATTGCATAACTACCGGTTGGGAAGACCTTGGATTCACTTTGAAGAGGTAGTGCCATCATTACTACATCAAAAGTTGAAATTCATCATTGAAAATAAGGTTGTCAGCATCAAAGGGGAAAAAGATATCATTGTTTCTACCTTAATTGATGCCTCGTATATTGAATCTGATAAAGATATCCCAAAACCTTTATTTTAATACTTTAAATTTGTCAATGACACTTATGTCAATGAGGGGTTGCCAATACATGAGCCTTACCTATCAAAAGAGCACTCATATCGACCTAAAGTTAACTGTTGGTAACAGTGCCTAAGCCAAAAAAACTTAAGAAACACTTCCAAGGGATTGTCGGATCCTTGAAAGTTGTCAACCATATCAACAAAAAAAGGTTAGGATTCAAGCCTAGTGCATTGCAGGAAAAATAGGCTCAAACGAACCATAAGAAAAGGATGGCCCATCTATTGGGACAAGAAATAGGATACAAACCAATGATGTTTCCACCACTTTGAGAAAGTTTTCGCCTACGAAGACATGTAAATGCCAGCTCCACCAATGGTATGCTCACACTGCATAAAGCATTTAGGGATCTCTTTATCTATGCAATTGTGAACCAAAAATGTTAGTAACAAATCAAAAGACTGGTCCATGCCTCAAGGGGTTGTTTTCAGTGTTTCGATTGAAACTGAGATCCCTACACTATTCAAGCCTACTTTAAAAGTATCGCTATGAACTAAACCTAGATGCTTTCGCCCATGGGCATTATATGATCCTTTATATGGGCATCCTTTTATTTGATGAAAATGACTAAGCATTATGCATTTCATTTGTTTTGTTCATTTTTGTAGTTCTTGCCAGCTATTAGACCTTTCTTTATATATTTTTTGCCTATATTATTCTTTTTTCATATTTTTAGGTACACAGATGAAAGTGACATAAAGATTCATACTGAAACTTTAGATATCGATTTCAAGCAACCAATCTACACTGAGGTTGAGGCTAAAAGGGATTCTGAAGAAAACCTCATTCCTTTAGACCTACAGAGGCTGATTGAATAAGAAGAAAAACTAGACATTGTCTCTTAAAGAACCCACCAAATCCATAAACCTTGAAACAAAAAAAAAATAAAAAAGAGGTCAAAATCAAAACCTTCATAAGCCCATCAACCTAAACTGAACTAACAAGTCTCCTTCTAGAATATTGGGATATGTTCATTTGGTCCTACCAAGACATGCTTGGATTAGACACCAATATTGTGGTCCATAAACTTCCTTTCAAATCTAAGTTTAAGCCCATGCAACAAAAGCTTAGAAGGATGAAACTTGAAATGCTTCTAAATATCAAAGAGGAAGTGAAGAAGCAATTTATGGCAGGATTTCTCAAAGTAACCAAATACCCTGAATAGGTAGCCAATATAGTCTTAGTTCCTAAAAGGAATGGTAAAGTGCGAATATAGATTATAGGGACCTAAATTGAGCTAGTCCAAACGATAATTTCCCTTTGCCCTATATCAACACTTTTGTAGACAACACTACAAAAAATATGCTATTTTTCTTCATGAATGTATTTTTAGGTTACAACCAAATTAAAATGGTAGTAGAAGATATGGAAAAGACCATTTTAGTGACCATGCAGGGCACTTTTTACTATAAAGTGATGCCCTTCAGGCTCAAGAACGCTAGGGCAACCTAGCAAAGGGCGATAGTAACATTGTTCCATGACTTTATGCATAAGGAAGTAGAGGTCTCAGTGGATGATATGATCACCAAATCACCAAAAGAGAATAAACACATGGCCGACTTACAAAAACTCTTCAAATGGTTTCAAAAATACTAGTTTAAGTTAAATCCTGCAAAAAGTAATTCAATGTTACATCTTGCAAACTATTGGCTTTATTGTAAATATGAAAGGAATAAAAGTCAATCCCGACAAGATCAACGGCCATTTAAAACATGCCATTACCTTAAACTCAAAAGAAAATAAGGGGTTTCTTGGGAAGGTTAAACTACAGGGCTCGATTTATATCTCAGTTGACTGATAAATGCAATCTAATCTTTCGGCTATTTTGAAAAAAAAATCCCAAAGAATGGAATGAAGAATGCCAAGAAGCTTTTGATAAAGCCAAACATTACTTTTGAACCCTTTCGTACTTGTGCCACCAATGCCCATCGACCTTTAATCTTGTATCAATCTGTTTTTGATAAGTTGATGGGTTACATAATAGGTCAACATGACAAGTCAGGAAAGAAAGAATAGGCTATCTACTTTTTAAGCAAGAAGTTCACGAAATATGCAAATAACTATTCAGCCATAGAAAGCTATATCGTGCTCTAGCTTGACAGCCCGAAGGTAAAGACAATACATGCTGCACCATCCTATGTGGTTGATTGTGAAACTTAATCCCATTAAGTATTTATGTGAGGCCCATACTTTATCAAAGAGATTAGCCAGGTGGTAAGTCTTGATCTTTGAATATAACATCATGTACGTAAACCAGAAAACCATCAAAGGTAGTATAATAGTAGACTTTTTGGCAAGCTAAGCAATAGGTAACTATTAACCTTTAGATTTCAAACTTTCGGATAAAGATTTAATGTGCATATCTAAGGCAAACACCACAGCCTATTGCAGCTCATATTGGAAAATGTACGTTAAGGGAGTTTTGAGCACATTGGGGACATGAAATTAGCGCAATTCTTATCTTGCCTGATGGAAAGTACTACCTTTTACAGTGAGATTAAACTTTAACTACACCAATAATATAGTTGAATACGAGCTTGTGTCATGCAACTCTAACCCACCATTGAAAGGGGTATCCAAACACAGTAATATTTAGGGATTTAGCCCGGTCATCTACCAACTAGAAAGAGAATGGCAAATGCATAATGCTAAACTGATCCATTATAGGAATCTGATCTCAAAACTTAGAAAAAAATTCCATAATATTAGTTTTCAATATTTACCTTGAGAAGAGAACCAAATCACTAATGCTTTAGCCATGTTGTTGGCCATGTTTAATGTCAATCATGAATCAGATGTTACTTTTATTTAAATGAGCACCTACATAACTCTAGCTCATAGTCAAAATGTTAAAGAAGAGAAGGATGACTTGCCATGGTATTATGACATTTTTAAATACGTTAAAGATTAGTAATACCCCAAGAGCACTATTGAAACTAATAAGAGAACCATCCAAAGGATTGTTACAAGCTTTGTTTTGGATGGTAGAGTTTTGTACAAGAAAAGCTAAGATCATATACTACTCTAGTGCATAGATACTTTCAAAGCCAAAAGAATTTTCAAGGAAGTCCATAAAGGAATTTACGGTATGCATGCTAATGGACATCGAATGGTGAAATAAATCATGCATTTGAACTACTATTGGTTGACTCTAGAAAAGGGTTGCATTGACTATGCTTGAAAGTGCCACAAATGCCCAATCTAAGTGAATAAAATCCATGTCCTACTAACACCTCTACATGTTATGATAGCTCCATGACCTTTTTCTATGTAGGGCATGGACATGATTGGACCGATTACTTTCAAGGCTTCTAACAGGCACCAGTTTATTCTGGTCACTATTTTCTCACCAAGTGAGTCAAAGTGGCTTCATATGTTACTGCCACCAAATATATTGTATGCAAATTTGTGAAAATGAGATATCATTTGTAGATATGGCCTTCCTAAGCAGATCATTACTGATAATGCATGCAACCTGAAAAATAAATGGATACAAGTATCTATTCTCAATTTAAAAGCTAGCATCGAAATTCAATTCCATACCATCCCAAAATGAATGGGACAGTTGAAGTAGCTAACAAAAATATCAAAAAGAGAGTTTAACAGGTGGATAAGATGTTCATAGATTGGCATGAAAAGTTTTCTGCCAATTGCACAGTAGTATGAACTTTTTCAAGTGCTACCCTATTCTCCTTAGTCTACAGCATAAAGGCTATCCTACTTATTGAGGTCAAAGTCCCTTCACTCAGAGTCTTAGTGGAATCAAAACTTAAAGAGGCTGAATGGGTCAAAAACTGATATAAGTAGCTCAATCTCATTGATGAGAAAAGAATGAAAGCCATCTGTCATAAGCAGATGTATCAAAAGTGCATGATGAGATCCCATAACAAAAGGGTCTATCCTCATCAGTTCTAAGAAGGTGACCCAATACTCAAACAAATCCTTTCGATCTATAAAAATGCTCAAGGAAAATAGACTCTAAATTAAGAAGAACCATACATGGTAAAGAACATATTTTTTGGAAGAGCCTTAATCTTAACTGAGATGGATAGTAGCGATCTACCTATCCCATAAATCCTGATTCCATTAGTAAATACTATGCCTTAAAAGGTTCTAAGATGAAAACCCAAAAGGGTGTCTTATTCTTTTTATATTTTCACTCTTAGAAAAAGGATGAATAACCAAAATGGTGTCTAGAAAAATAAACTGGCTTAAGTTAAAAACCCAAAAAGGTGGCTTAAGTGATCAGATTCTCCTTCACTCGAACCAAATTAAGCCCAAAATATCACCAGCTTAGGCTGGCACTAATTTAACTGACACTTATAACCATGATCAAAATACCAAATCATAACCTAACTCACCTATTCCATGTAAACCTACTTTACCTTTGAAGAATTTCTTCGAGAGTAGCCTAACACCAAAAGGATTGACTGCTTGGGAAAGCTCTCTGAGGATACCTAGTAGAATACTCATCCCATCGACATCAGGGGCTAAATAGCCAGGAACTATTTTGTAACTAAAAATCTTTTATGATCCCATAATTTTTCATAACTTGTACCTTCTTTCTTTTTAATAAAATGCAATCACTTGATTTCTTACAAAGTCTTTTTAATTCTTACATCCCATGTCATGTTTATCATTTAAGTTATAATGCTTGATAAACGAATGGAATCAATAATAAGATTTACCAGCATTACTTAGAAAGATGAAACTTTGAAAGAATTTTGTTTCTTGTCTAAAAACCAAGAATGAACCTTGAGGCCATAATTAGTCTTGTCCTTGGCCCCCACATCCTGAAGATATGCTTAAAATCTCTCTTCAATAAACCCCAACCTCTAGACAAAAGGCCAAAATTCTGTTCCAACTGTCATCCTAATAATCATAGTTCAGAACAGTCTATCCAGACCATCAAAGGCATCTTTTGAATCATAATTAACAAAGAGAAATCCTCCATATGCACCAAACTTAATGTAAAAAAAGTCCCCAAACATGAGCCATTTAAGCTCAAATATATTCCTTCATAATCATGGACCACTCATACCTCTTAAAAATGGCCTTAATATTCAAAGCGTATAAAAATCTAAAGCAAGATTGATAAACGCCCAAGCAAAAAGCCATATTGTCAAACTCGTGGAAGACCTAATTATCAAACAAGTAAAAAAATTGATTGCCAGATTAGATTTTTAAATCATTATTTTTGCATCGTTTAGACATGCATCATTCAGCAACTAACATTCTTCAAGTACAAACTCCTACTCTCAAAAGTCAAAATTAAAATTTCTATTTTCAAAAAGCCTTGAAAGGTTTTAGGTGAGAATCCCTTATCTTCGTAAATTGAAAAAGCCATTTGAAAAAGGCCCCTAAACTTCTATCTTTCAGTCCTCAAAGAGAAGGATGCCTTTTTCTTTGTAGTCCTTAAAAGCAGGATGCCTTTTTCTTTTTAGTCCTTAACAAGCAAGATGCCTTTTGCATTTTAGTCCTTAAAAAGCATGATGCTTTTTTCCTTTTTAGTCCTAAAAGAGCGGGATACTTACCTACCTCAGTTATTAAAGAGCAGGACACTTACCTACCTCAGTCATTAAAGAGCCAAATGCTTACCTACCTCAATTTTTAAATAGCAGAAAGCTTACCTACCTCAATCCTCAAAGAGTAAGATGCTTACTTAGCTCAGTCATAAAAAAATAGGATGCTTACCTACCTCAATCCATAAAGAGCTAGATGCCTATCGAGTCAAAGCCCACAATAGCTTGCACTTGTCTAGGGGGTTGATGACAAGGAACCATAAACCTAGTAGAGAGGTTAAACCCTACAAAACTTATTGAAATATTCTAATCTATTAAGATCGTTATTCACGTATTCGGCCTATTTAAACATAATACTAACTAGATCCTTATTTTTCTATAGGTATTCAAGAGGCATCATTTTATCCTAAATAAAATAGTGTCTATTTTTCTTTGCCCTGTTCCTGATGCTTAACAACAACTAAAAGGGGCAATTATAGACACCCATTTTTTTCATGGCCATCATCCAAGGCACTAAACGTCATTATTTTGTGAATCTTTTAAGTTTTACCGATGAGCACGGACCAATTTCCTTTCATTTTTTACCAAAGCTAGGTAATTCAAAGAGCCAAAGGCACGTACAAGTCATATTGGTGCACAGGTATCAAACAAAGCTCTCACTTTGCCAAAATTTAAATTTTCACATGTAGTATCAATAAAAAAAGGTTTGGTTTTGATACCTAAGGTGTGGTCTTGGTACTTAGTGTATTTATATCGATACAAGCCTTGGTAATAGCTAAAGTTGTGATTTGTGACAAAATGTATTGATACACAAGCAGGACTATCAATACAAATCCATGAAGCATTGATACATGCCTCTAAGTCTCAAGACTGGAAATATTTTTTTTGCTCTTGGCATCGAAACATACTTTATTGTATCGATACTCATGGAAAAAAGTTGCCATGTGTATTGATATGAAATGTTTTATATCGATACCCAAAGGCATTTTTGCCTAGTTTTAGCCACTTTTCAACCTTTGTACCAATGATCTAAAAATTTGATTCAAGCTGGTTTTACCCCGAAAATCATCAAAATTTATATCAAGCTTTAACTTTGGGCTTATGATTAGATTTAAACAAACTTTTAAGGCCTAAATAGCCAAAGATAAAGGACATTTTAATGAAATATATGGTTTGTTAAAG
Organism: Adansonia rubrostipa; assembly: GCA_038381775.1. Lineage (NCBI taxonomy): Eukaryota > Viridiplantae > Streptophyta > Magnoliopsida > Malvales > Malvaceae > Adansonia > Adansonia rubrostipa. The sequence continues at coordinate 2,332 of JBBYHM010357859.1, read as the reverse complement.
GGTAAGCTTGGCTTTTCTCTAGTAACAGACTTTTACAGCTTTTTTGCATCGCAGAACCAATAGAAATAAGATCAATTAAGCATAATACCTAGAATTGTCCTCTAGTACATAAGGGAAAATGCCAAATGCCTTTACTTTTGGCTCAAAAACATTAGCTGAGCATACTCCGTATAAAGAAGCCAATCTTGGCTCAGTAAAAGAGAGAAGCCTATAAAGACATTTTTTATCTTGTTCTCAGTCATCTCTAAAAATCTCCAGCAACCTCTAAAATTAAAAATACTCCTACAAAATATTGTTCCATTGACCTTTATTTAAATAAAAAACTTCATTCTCGTAGCTCTTCCAAAAAAACTCAACCTTTCACACACTTTCATCCTTAAAATCCACTCCATCAACTTTATAACCAAGAAAGCTTCTTCTTTTCATCTTATTCTTGCTAAACAATAACAAAGGGAGGGAAAAAACTAAGTTTTGAGTCACTGCTCCAAGTAAAGAGGAAAGTTCAAAGCTTTTTAGTATATTTTCTCTACCATGCTCCATTTATTTTTGTATTTTTATCATTTGCATCATTTTAGTGAGCTATTCATGGTGCCATGATAATTTTAGGATTCTCATGCATTATTGTGGCCTTGGTTGGGATAGTTTTAGGGCTTTGATGATTTTTTTGATGACTTAATGGTGCTTGAATGACCAAACATGCTTTTCATCATTTTTGCCACCAAAATAACCTTTGTCCATGAATCTTTAACATGTTTTATCCACCATCACACTCTTAACACATGCTTAAATCTTCTTTCTAACATGTTTTTAAATGTATTCATGTTTTTCCTACCTTTGGACGAGTTTAATGACATAAAAAATGCTATTTTTGAAATTATAACATGCTTTTCTTCACTTAAATATGACCATATCATCTCCCATAACATCCTGATGTCATCTCTATGTATCTTATCTATCACTTTCTTACATTTTTACTTGTTTCCCATGTCAAAAACCATTTTTTGCTTGTTTGAATGTGTTATCCATGTTCCTCATTATGTGTGTTGCACTATGTTCATAACACTATTGTCAAAAATGTTTTTTTGTTTGAAAAAAATCTAATTTTCAAAAATGATCCTTAAGCTACTCCAATAGTTAGAAACTAGCTTGGATTTAATGTCTTCACAAAATTAGTCTTTCAATCTTGGGGACAAATCAAATATCTTAGGTCTAGATTCATGGTGAAATAAATTCAATAATACTATTTTTTAAAACAAAAAAGACCCTTTTTATTTGATTAAAAATATTAAGCCTTGATCTTAAGGCTAATACTTTCATTTGTGGCATGGTTAGTGGGTCATTTCATCATCCCAAACTACTCAAGAAATCTAGAATGAACTCCCAATGTCCATGTCGCTCTTCTTTTCGAGTCATGGATGTTCAAATGTCTACGACTCGAGTTTGACTCCAAGAAACCCAAAAAATCGAATAACCCCTACTTTTAGCTTAGGTAGCACTATAGTCCAGATTTGAAAAATTATTTTCTAATAACAAATGATTTTTTTGGAATTTTTTTAATAGTTTTCTTAAAAGGGCACAAATTACCTTCCTAAAAGTGTTTCATTTACCAGCAAATTATTCTAGATGAGAGAGTTATGATTTTTTAAACCTTTGCTATTTAGAACCTTGGAATCAGTGATCATATTCTGTTTGGGCCATTTCGACCCATTAGATTATTTTCTTATATCATTTAAATATTTTTCCTAGAAAGCTTATAAAATTTGCATTTTGAAAAGTATTATTTACGATTTAACGATTTCAAATGAGTTCGAAAAGATTTTTCCAAATCCATCCTTCCTTTTCCCTTGTATATGCTGCTAGCATTGAAACACATCTAACTTTATAAATTAATTCTGCTTATAAAGTGATTTTCTAGGATTTTAGAGATATTTTTACATTAATCCTTATCAAGTACCTTTCTAATGGTACCTCGCTTACTCCTCGAAGCCTTCAAATGAACCTAGAATAAAATTGGAAAGGGAGACAATGTGATGCTGTCCCTTTTTTTTAGAATCAAAATTAACTCAATCTCCAAAACCACTATTATCAAGGCATTAGAATTTCTCAAAATATATATGATTGGCTCTCCCATAACACAAGCTCATTAGGCTGAGATATATTTTACTCAAATTTTTTATTTCCTATTTTTAGAAAACCATTCTTAAAGTGTCTCTCTTTTAAATCATCAAAAATTTTCATCTTTAGGGGATACTCCTACCCCACCACTTTAGAGGGACACTTAAACCTGGTTTTTTCTCTCGAATTTATTTAAGAATCCTAATTATTTTCTTAA
>JBBYHM010357830.1:0-21657 GCA_038381775.1 Adansonia rubrostipa | reverse complement strand
AAGCCTATATCAAAAGAGTTTTGGAAAGATTCAGAATGCAAAGCTGTTCACCTACAGTGGCACCAATTGTAAAAGGGGATAAATTCAATTCAACACAATGTCCTTAAAATGAATTGGAAAAGGAGCAGATGAAGAGCATTCCATATGCATCTGCTATTGATAGTCTCATGTATGCTCAGGTTTACACAAGACCTGACATAAATTTTGCAGTAGGTATGCTTGGCAGATATCAAAGTAATCTTGGCCTTGATCATTGGAAGGCTGCCAAGAAGGTTATGCGTTATTTGTAAGGAACTAAGGGCTATAAACTCACATACAGATGATCTGAACATCTCAAGGTAATTAGATATTCGGATTTAGATTTTGGTGGATGTATGGATACAAGGAAATCTACTTCAGGATACATTTTCATCTTAGTCGGTGGTGCTGTATCTTGGAGGACTGCTAAGCAAACGGTTGTTGCTTCATCTACCATGGAAGCTGAGTTTATTGCATGCTATGAAGCAACATCACAGGCATTATGGTTAAGGAATTTCATTTCTAGATTAAGAGTTATTGATTCCATTGCAAGGCCATTAAAGATCTATTGTGACAACTCATCTGCAGTATTTTTTTCTAAGAATGAAAAAAGTGAGAGTCGCAGCAAACATATAGATATAAAGTATCTTGCTGTTAGAGACCATGTAAAGAAGCAAGAAGTGGATATCCGTCATATTAGTACAGATTTAATGATAGCAGATCCCATGACTAAGGCATTGTCGACAAAACAGTTTAATCGTCATGTGGATCATATGGGGCTAGTTAAATTCTGTTAAATTTTTGGGCTTCTTTGATTTTATTATTTTACATTCTTAGAGTTTATAAAAATGTTAAAGTTTGTGCACATAAAGTTTACATGTCAAGTGGACCATGAATGATTATACTAGTTTCATTCATAAAGTATTATCTTATAAAGTGCTTTCTTAAAGATGAACATGCATTGTAATACATGGAAGGGAATAGTCGTTTTAGAATGCTACCGCTATGATTCGTGCTATGTGAAATCTTTAATTGAGTGGGAGTCAGGCTAGAATAGCTTATGGCCATATTAAATTTTTGGATTTAATTATCACCTATTCGAGTTCTTGGTTTATCATATGGTCCAAGTGGAAGAATGTTGGACTTCATGTGGCCTACATGATAATAAATGAACCAAGTTAATTAAATCAAGTTATTAAGGTGAAATTATAAAGGAAATCCTAATTCTAGTTCAACTACTCTAGTGATGAGAGTTTAACTCTATTTTAATAACTAATTAGAATACAGATTCCTTGATGGTAGGATTTAACTCTAATTAGTCTAGTATGGGTCCCCAGTCTAGTCTATAAATTTACCTGTGCAGCATCATAAGGTGATTAATTTTTGACAAAAATAGAAAATAGACTAAAAGGCTCATACGGATTCTTTGTGCATTGAAGTAAAGTTGTTCATCTTGATCAACAATGGCTTAAGGTATGTTTAATTAAATTTATTATAGGGATTTCACACCTGATATGCAATATTAACTAGAATTACTTTAATTCTAAACTTTTAAATCAATTCCATTTTATCAGACTAAAGCGCAAAGTTTCATCTGGTCTTAAACATCTAAATTCCTCATCATATATAAGTTGATTTATAGCTTCAAACATTTTCTTTTTTTTAAAAAAAAAATCAATTGATTATAAGATATAAGGTGCAAACAAATGGAAAGCGTAGAAATGGAGGGGTGATATATATAATAATTATTAACTTATACCATTTGAATATATTAATTCACTATTTATTTCAAATACAAATATATATATATATATATATCTTTAGTTGATAAATTATTGGTATTTGATATAAACTTGAAACTGTATAAGAGTCATTACAAATAAAAATAGTGAAAAAGAAATTTATTCTACTAAATAGAAACTTTTATTTATTTTATCATTTTTTATTTCGATATAATTATATTATATATATATTGGGAATTTGTCAAATCTTTTAACTAATAAAAGTCCGTGCATCGCGCAAGTCATAAACTAGTTGAATATAGAATAGCATGGTATTGATGAATTCCGGTTAGAGGCTAAAATGAATTTGAATTTAAAAATTTTTTGAAAAAATTTTTTAGTTTAAACTTATTTAAAATAGTCATAAATAATCTTAAATAGTCAAAGATCCGAATTTGAGAAAACTCAAACTCAAAATGATGCGAATCTTAAATAATCCATGCTCGAGATCAAACAATCATTAACCATTAATAACCTAAATTTAATACTAAAAATTACCATGATAGAAATGTAATTAAATAATTTTTATAAAGCAAAAAATGTTAATTATCAATTTTATTTTATTTTTATTTTATTTTTATCAAAAATTAAAATTTAATATATATAAAAGGTAAAATAATAATCTTATCAAAAGTCAAGATATTATATATTTGTAAATTGTAAGGATATTAAAACTAAATGAATATAAAAAATCTGAATTGTATAAATAAATTACTTCAAATATTTTTAAAAACTTCAATTTATGTCAAAATAAATACTAAATAGGATGGAAAGTGATAATGAACAATCAAATGAATGATTGTCATTTGTTGGACAAAGTTGAAATTGACTTTATTCTACTAATTTAGATAGAATTATCATTGTGGACCATCGTAGAATTATTTGAATTCTACAAATTCAGATACAAAAGCCATAATTTTTTTGGAAAAGTCATATGTTACTAAATATAGGCTAATATATTTTGCAAGAAAAAGGTTCACAGGAGATGATGAGAACATCAATAATTTCGTCATGATTTTACAGTCTCATTCTAATCTCAATTTCATCAAAGATAAGCCTTTACTCAAAACAAAGTTTCGTTAGTTGAATTTGGCATAAGTTTTATGTTCTCTATTTTTTATGTCCAGTATCAGATTCCAAGATGAATTAAATATTAATAAATTTTAATATATAATAATTCATTTAAAATCTATCTCTAGTATATCATTAGTTTCATTGAAAACTAGATACAGGTCGAAAACAAAATAAAGGTAACTAGTATGCTTCTGAAATGCAACTTAAAAGGAAAAATATGGTCTTTTCATTTTAACATGAAATAAAAATAACTTAAAACTTGCCCGAATCTAAACTCGAAGTCAAGATAAACCTAACATGAAATCACTCAAATCCAAATCGAAAATGATTTAAATTCAAAATAATCCAAAATAATTCCAACACTAATCAACTAGCCAAGGAGGTTGGGGTAGAGATAGGGCTCGTAGGTAAGATTTGAAGGTAGAGGAAGAGTGGGTGTCCAGTAGAATTAAGAAAAAGATTTGTTTTGGTGTGTGGTGTATGTAGAATTATGGTGATTCGATTAGCCCCATTGATGATTTATAGAGACTAAAGAGAAAGGGAGCCGATTTTTAGAGTACCTTTTCTTATCCTTTTGGCTTTGGATAAAGGCAGAGAAAGGGTTTCAGAGGGAAAATGTGTTAACAAGCACAAGCAAAACTCATTGATTTACCATTATTGGGCTGCATTACATTTCAAGTAAACTACCTTTGACCTCGATATCAAGTGTTTGCATTCCATCATAATCTCTGTCCTATCACCCCACTAGACCTGGTACAGTTTGATGCAACAAAATTATATAATATGAATAATAATACAAATAAAATAATTAAAATACGACATAAAGCATGATATGACATGAAAAGATATGAATATAACATAAACACATAAATATGTTAAAATTTATATAACATGAATTATATTAACAAATTAAAATTTATATAAATACAAAACTTTTAAAACATAATTATAACGCAAATATATATATATATATATAATATGAGCATGACAAGAATATATTAGTTGTTAAGTCTACACCCTTTTCTCTTTTTTTTTTTTCAATTATGATTTTTTATGGTTATTGTTTCGGTTGAAAATGCAGATGATTGCAACAATAAAAGTTGATCGATGTGGAGGGGCACGTTAGTGGATGTGCCAAATGCATCGAGGGAAAGATGATTGATGTTCAGCCCGATGTTAGGGACATGAGGGCCAAAGTGGTCCAATTTTATGGTAGATATCCTGCAAGAAGAGAAACAAGGTGGCTAGTGTTAGAGGTTTTTAATTGAGGCACTCTTAGATATTCAAGTTAGAATCACCTCAAGATGTGGCACACAAGGATAGAAGGACTTAGAAGCATAAGGACACAAAAGAGTACCATATTTAAAGAGCATAGGGACAGGATGTCATCTAATCATGAGCTTCTCTGTTTAGCTGGGACTTAGTGGGTAGGTTTGTTGGCTTGGTTGGAGTAGGCTGAGCATAGGCTATTTATAGCCTAAAAAATGGTACAAATCATGCCATGTGTCTCCCTGTGAGTGAGGATGCATGGTGAGTTTTACAAGTGCACCACATTGAATTCGAGCTCATTAAGGGCGCATGATGGATGAAGTAGCTACGTAGCACCCAATCTAAGCTCGATTATGGTGGTACAATTGTGTCAAGGTTGTTCTAATCTCATGGCTAGTTTGAACGGCTAGACCATAATGGACCAGGTTCGAGGTCTTCCCTAACATTTATTACTGTCAATGATCGAATTTGAATAGAAATGATCCAAATCAAAATGATTTTAATCGAAATGATCTAAATTTAAAATAATTTAAACTTGAATTGATCTAAATTTAAAATGATTCAAACTCAAGGCGATCCACCGTGGATCCATAATAACTTGAATTTAATACTAAAATCAAAATGATAGAATTGTGATGAAATAACTTTTATAAAACAAAATTTTTAATTATCAATTTATTTTAATATATATTTTTTTACTTTTTAATCAAAATTAAAATTTACTCTATATGGAAAAATAGTAATTTCTCTTCATATGTTATTATTATTTAATAATTAATATCCAAATAGTAAATTATTAAAATACTAAACTATGTAAATTAACTTTTAAATCATGATTTTTTAAAAATTAATTTTTAGTTACTAGAACAAATAATGGACCAATCATTAATAGTAGTACTTTCTGTATTATCTTACTATGAACACCCAATTTTGTTTAAGCCCTTTTTAAGCCAATTATGCTTGATCCAAAACCTTAAATAAAATGTACCCTCCATTTCTCCCTAATCAATTTCTAATATCTTAAGACCTAATTAGAAGATTTGGATTGCTTAGGGACTAAATCAAACATATGGAAACCTTTAAAGCCAAAATATGTCATTTTCATGCAATTCTCAAAGATGTATATATACATTATTAATGTATCAATAGATCACCAGGCTTAGGTAATCCCAGGACCTAGCAATGCCATTATGTCGATACAAAGCATATTATATTGACACAATTACATAATGTATCGATATATTATGCTTTGTATTGATACATCTTTTGATTTTTCACATGTTTGGATTTTGGGAAGTAGTTGTATCGATATAACACAAAATGTATTAATACTGCATGACATTTTCACAGAAGAAGCTGTTTAGCCCAAACCTACTTACGTTTCATCTTCCTGATGGCTTGCATTACTTCATAACTAAGCAATATGTATTCCACTAACATTTTTACATCAAAACAAGATGATTTATGAGCTTGAAAATCACCCACGAAGCTTAAATCATTAGAGCTTAATTGAACTTGGTATGAATAAGATTAATGCTTTAATTATGCTTGGGAACCAAATGGCATTTAGTCTAATTGTTTTTTAATTATTTCAAGTCTAGTTTAGTTGAAATTTGATGGAATTCTATTTCGAGTTAGAGTTAAAAGCCTTTTCTTGCATGGGATGAAGATATAGCCATTTTTAGGGGGTTTCTCATTAAGGGCATACACCTAAGTTTGTCTACTTTGATCAGTTGAAACCATGCTATAGCAAGAAGGATTCAGCCTTTTTGATCAAAACACTAATGGCTTAGATAGTTTCCTCACAAGCAAGCCTGCACGAGGTGTCAAGATTTTAATGGAAATGCATGAAGATGAGTTGCAATTAGCCAAAGTGGGGTTTTAAATCCCTTTGGACATTCATAGTAGGGGATTGAGTTTTCAGCAAAGCAAAGTTAGTAGCAAAAAGAAAGAGCAAAAAACGAGAGGGAAAAGCAAGAGAAAAAAAAGGAAAAAGAGAAAATTAAATGGATTTTTCAAACTTCAACACTAAACTTGTTTTTCTTTAAATCTCTACTTTTATTTTACATCTCTTCTTCGCTTTTATGAGAGCTTGAGGATCCAAAGCCATGTTTAGTTGATGATTTTTTCCAAGGAGTAAAAACTAAGTTATGGACAAATTTTGAGCTACAACCTCAAAATGCTATGTTTTGTTTTTTTTTGATGATTTTGGTCAAAAGTTTCTTAGAAAATAATTTTCCATCAAGAAAACTTGTTTTTCCAAATTCTTTATGCTAAGTTTCTTTGTTTTATGTGGTTTTTGTAGCCATAGTATTTTGTTTGGGCCTTTTCTCCGACAATTTAGAATATCTGCAGCTAAGAATCAGTGGTTGCCCAGGTGGGGGTTGTTGCCACATGGCCAAGACAGGAACCCTGACCTATCTAACTTAAAAATGGGTGAATCCTTTATTTCTTTATATGTTCAATTTTTTGTATTTGGGTATTGTATCATCAAAATGACTCATTTGCTTGACTTAAACCTTAAATAGTCATTACAAAATGACCATCTGACTTGGAGTCACCATTGTCACTGCATACCCTTTTATCTTTGGACGATCCAAAGTAACCACGTGACTTAAAAGATATATAGTGGTAAGTTTAAGCCTTTGGGTTATACCTTGATTGAGATTTAAATTAGGCATGGTGAGATAGAAGGGAGAGAGACCGTTGGGCGAATCGCTTGTCCAACTAGTCTCGAAAGGCTATCGCAAAGTGGCCATGAATTTAAAGTTGCCACCATCATTTTAGGCTAGGCATGATTGGATGCCTATTGAAAACAATATTTCGAGTTACAAAACTCAAAACATCAATTTCAAGGTCTATGAAGTCTAGAGATTCATCGGTTAGGTTCAAGAATTGGTTATGTGTGGGAAAGGATTAGCACACCCATAATGCTCTAAATCGATACTCACTAACTCTATGTCACTTTAGTTTTCATTTAATCAGTTTCAATTTATCATTATTTTGATATAATCCCTTTTAATGCATGGATTTTTATGGAAACTATAGATCTGGGTTTCAAAAGAAAATTTATATAACCTATGCGCCTCGAAGATGTGGAGAACATATGGATTTTTTATGAAAATAATTTTCGGATTAAATTTTGAAAATTCAGATGTTTGTGTCAAGCACTGAATAGATACTAACATGGAATATTGCCTTGTAATTTCTGAAAACAATTTTAAAATATGAATGCAAAATGGTTACCATAAAAAATAAGCTTGTTAGTAATACAAAAAGTATATAAACGTATCACAGAAGAACAATTACACATAAGGCATAAAGAAAAGGAAGAATGATCAGGATGCATCTCGTGATTGTCTTCAATTATTAACGAATAACCGAGATGACAACTTTAAGACATGTGTCGATTTGATGGTAACTTGAGAGATAGAAAAAGAGGTTTTGATTAAATAACCCAAGATATTTAGGAGAGATAATTCAAAATTTTAGTGAAAATTAGGGCCAGAGTCTCCCCTTGGAAAGTGAGGTTGGAGTATCCCCAATAGTGATCATTTTGGACATGTTCAAAAGAAGGTTATAGTCAAAACCCTTTTTGGAAAGTTTCAGGAAACAGGAAATTTAAACTTTAGTCAAAAAGCCAGGCTAGAGTATATTCTCGAAAAGTGGGGTTGAAGTATCCCCAAAGGTGAAAATTTTAGATTTATTAAAAAAGGTTTTGATTAGCGATCCGAAGAATGTCGAGAGAAAGAAAATTTAAGTTTTGAATGAAAAATAGGGTTGGCGTATCCCTTTGAAAAGTGGCATTAGAGTATCCCTAAAAATAAAAATTTTAATATTTATGAAGAAAATGAATATTTTGGATACAATATATTTTGAAAGTAAAAACTGAGAGTTTAAATAAAATTATTTTTTTAACCTTGATCCTAGCCAAAATAACTTATGTTATTACATGACCCCATAGGGAATCAAGTGGGTATACTTTGAGAAGTTCGAACGTCTCGATAAAAGTGGTTTAGGAAGTTGGGTTGATTTTAATTGCAAAAATAGGGGACAACATCATGCGATGTCCCATCCTGAATTTGTTCCAGGTAAATATATAGGTGTTAGGAATCGAGTGAGGTACCATTGGAAATGTGACTTAATATTAGGAAATCGCTTTCTAGATAGAATTAATTTTTGAAATTAGGTTTATTTTGGCTCTGATAGCTTGTGTAGGGGAAATGACATAGTAGACTTTGGAAGATCATTTCATACTCATTTTGTATCATTAAATTGCAAATGATACATTTCCAGAAAGGGAATATCATGAACTTTCTAGGAAAATTTTTTAGAAAATTTAGAAAAATCATTTGATGGGCTGACATAGCCCAAATAAAATGCAGTTCGTTGGTTCCAAGGGCTCTAGACAATAAAGGTTTGAAAAATCATAACTTATTCATCCAGAATGATTTAGGTGCAATTGAGACACTGTTAGAAAGGTAATTCGATGTTCTTTCATGGAAAAATATTTATGGCCTCAAAAATAATTTTTTAAAGGTGGGCACAGTGTTGCCAAGGCAAAAATAGGGGAGTTTTTTTGGTATTTTTTGGTTTCTTAAGACTAGACTCGAGCCAAGTGTAGACACCTAATTTTTGTCGAGGCCCCGTTCCCTGTCAGTCCCTAAATATTCGAGATACAAAATTAGGCACTTTTCCTAGTGAAGGTAAATTTTCCTGAAGGGGAATGTATATTCAAGAACTATCTAGTTGTGTTCAAATGATCGTGGGTCCATCTAACAAAATTAATGTCATTTTAAGGGTCGTGGAGAGCAAATCTCGGATAAAAAATACGAATGTCAACATAAAATAATAAAATTTTAATTTTATGGTTGTGAAATTTTGAATTTATTTATGCAAATTTACTATGATCAAATTTCCCTTTTCTAGAAATTTTTTAAGAATTTTCGTTAAAATTGGGAAGTTGACTATTGTATATTTTTACACATACTTGTGCGGTGTTCATTCTCATTTACACTCTGAAAATAATAAATTATTAAGGAAAAATTCTAATTGGCATTTTATACTGCAAGGTGTAAGTTGTTCATTTTTATAATTAATTTTAAATTTTTGCAACACTGCGAGTATCATACTCGTAAAATTTTTTAGTATAAATTGTTTTAGATTTCAGATTTTCATCTTTATTGTTTTAGTAAATGAATATTTTTATTTATGTGATGCATAAAACTTATTTTTCTAAAATTTGAACATATTTTTGAAATTTTTCTGATTTTAAAATACGAAATTTTCTTCATCTATAAAATTTTTAATGGAATTTTCTCGAGTTTTGAATTTTAAAATTCTTTAAATAATCACATTTAATCAACATTAAATTAGTTTTTCAAAATTCATTTTGTTTTATAAGTTTTGCATTTTCATTCAAAATTTTTCTCGATTTCAAAATATGAGGTTTTCTACTCGGTAATGTTTTTGAGTGATTTTTTTTTGAATTTATAATTGTTAAAATTATTTAAAAATTATTGTTTAATTCATATTAAATCAAGATTTCAGAATTTATTTTATTTTATGAGTTTGTATTTTTTCATATTTTTTTCTATTTCCAAAATACGAAGTTTTCTAATTCGTAAATTTTTTTCAGAAGGATTTTTCTTAGTTTATAATTTTTAAACTTCTTCAAATAGTGTTGTTAATTCACATTAAATCAGTTTTGAAAAATTCAATTTGTTTTATAAGTTTTACATTTTTTACATGTAACAATTTTTCACAAGAAGGGTTTTTTTGTAAAATTTTATGAGTTTATTATTTTTAATGTTTTTTCTGTAAAATAAAAATTGTTTTTATTAGTAGATTAAATTATATTAATTATATGAAACTTTTTCAGATCCGTAATTTTTAATTTTTATAATTTAATCCTTTTAACTAAGTTTTACGGTATAATTTTACTGATTATACAAATTTCTTCCAAATTCTCTTCACTTTGATAATGTCATGCATGAAATCATCTGCTAAAAGACAAAGCATAATTACTTTGGGTCAAATATAAATTAATAAAAATAAGAATATCTAAAATAAATACAATAAATAAATAAACAAACTTGTAGAAAATTTTGGAACTTCCACCACCTTTCCGTCTTCTACCTCTTATAAATAGGGGATGTGTTTCTTCATTATAAGCTTTGGCTATTGAAAAAAAAAAAAGAAAGAAAGAGAAGAAAAAATAAGAAGAAAAACTCTAAAAAATACCTAGATTTTCAAGCATTCTCGAGGTAAATTTGTTATAAAATTCTTAGGTTTTGTTTATTTCTTGTTTGAATCTTCCTTTTAATGAGCCAAATGAATACTTGTGCTTATGAATTTTAGTTCATGTTGAAAGGTTAAGTAAGATGGCTATGATTACAATTTCTGATTTTGTTGTTTTACTTAATTTTTGTTAGAAATAATTTGATTTTCTTTGAGATTTGTTGTGTTTGTTGATATATATTGCTATTTTTATGTATATATGCTTATGCAATTTTTCTTAATATTTTCATGTTGTTTTATATAGCATATTTGAATGTGTTTTATATATTTTATATCTGGGGTCTTTTTGTAAACATTTAGAAAACTTTGCATTTTAAGACTAATACTTTTTTGACACTTTTAAATATTTTTGTTATTCCTATGGTCTTCTTTAGGGGTATAGAAATTATTAAAACATTTTGTATTCTCTCCATTCTCTGTAAGGTACGAAGTGATATTTTCAAAAGTTTAAGAGCTTAGTTGCGATTTTTGTATTTCAAGCCAACTTTCAAACTTTAATTTCCCATTTAGGTTAAATTTATCATTTCATCATCATATTAGTGTTTGTTAGAGTACCAGGATATTTCAAGTTGAAGGTATACCCTAGGGGTACTTTGGTAATTTTATCAAGAATTGAGTTTTAAATACTAATCGAGATGGTTTTATGCCGTAGGTGCATATTTAGGATAGGTTTATCATTTCATGATCAGATTAGTGTCCGATCAGATTAGTGTCCATTAAGGTTACCAGGATATTTTCATATTGAAGGTATACCCTAAGGGCATTTTGATAATTTTACCTAGAACGAAGTCTTAGATAGTAACTAGAATGCTTTTATGCCAAAGGTACATATTTAGAATTGGTTTGTCATTTCATCTTCGTATTAATGTCTATTAGGGTTCTAGGATACTTTCACATTGAAGGTAAACTTAGGGGCATTTTTATAATTTTCTTCGAGTCAAGTCTTGGGTAAGCACTAGGATGCTTTTAGACCAAATGTGCATATTTAGGATCGGTTCACATTTATATTAACATTTTTGAGTCCTTAGGATAACCAGGATACTTTTACATCAAAATTATACCTTAGGGGCGTTTTCATAAGTTTACATTAGAACCATGTCCTATGTGAATACTGGATACTTTTATGTTGAAAGTACACATTAGGGTTAGGTTTGTCAGTTTAGTTGAGTCTTACGGAGCTTTTTATTTTATTTTAATATTTATAATAAAATAAAATTTTTAAAAATTAAGGCAATATCTCCGATGTTAAAATAGTACATAAAATTCCTACTAGAATATGTGAGAGGTTTAATGGATTATTTTAATAACGAGACACCTTTTTCAAAATGAAAATAGAGATTTTTAAATTTTCAAAAAAGTAATATTTTTCGTATTCCAACGACTCTCCAACAGGTATGAAAGAGAATGATAAAAATTTTTCCATTCTTTTGATTCTCTAGGAAGGTACTGAAGATATTTTGAATTTCAAAAATGAAACCCAAATTTCTCATCCAAAATAATAAAATTTTCTTTATAGAATTTTATTTTTGAAATATAGGAATTATAATTAAATATCAAATATTGAAATTGAATAAAAATCAAGATATACGTTAATACGAGATTAGTAAAGTATTGATTGCCAAGCTTCACGAGGAGGTCAATCTTTACTTGTGATTGTAATCGATTTCTAAACCCTTTATGCAATCTCTGGTATGAGCGCAGAGTTGGAGTTTGTTTTTATGGGTTTCATAATCCTTAAAATATAAACTTCGGCATCCAATCTCACTTAGCCAAAAATAAGATTGGTGTCGACTCCAATATAAATGGTCCTTTTTTAATAACTATTTAGAGTTAAGTCGAATGATCGATTTACTCGGTAACTTAGTCTCCAGACATAAAAAAAGAATGTTAACAAAAGTAATAATGATATGACACCAACTAAAAGAAAATAATGATATACTCATATATGTAAGAACAATAGGTAGACCTGCCTTTTTAAGTTGAGTTGATCAAGATTCGTATCTGGCCATGTAGCGATAGCTTGGCTACACCACTGGGATAAGTTAGAGAGTTAAGCCTAAATTGATTACCTGTTAACTAAATTTTGATTAATTTGATTTCAACTAGTATTTAATTATAATTCCTGATATTATAAATTTTTTTTTGTATTTTTGACATAAATTTTCATATATATTGTTCATATTTTTCACTAACCTTTTTGTTTCCTTTGCAACATTATTTCTATGGGCAATTTAGGATAGGGTTTTCATTATTTTTGAAATTCTCAACCCATGAAAGGTAAGTTGTTTCCCCGCACACACTATGCACTTGCATATGCATTAGATTCTCCTCCAAATATACAGAGAGGGCATGGATACTCGATATTTTAGGAGGGATGAAGTAGCTCTTTCTTATGAGGTGTTAGCCTTTGTCTGCACCAGTGAAAAGCCTATTGGGTGTAAATTTCTATGCCTGCCTGAGGTGTTAGCCTTGTTATGGGCATGGAAGATACTCCCACTCGAATTGAACCCTTTCTGACATACACCCATGATTGGTAAAGATTAGGGTATTTAATTATAATTCCTGATATTATCAAATTTTTTTTTTGTATTTTTGACATAAATTTCCATATATATATTGTTCATATTTTTCACTAACCTTTTTGTTTCCTTTGCAACATTATTTCTATCTGCAATTTAGGATAGGGTTTTTATTGTTTTTGAAATTCTCAACTCATTAAAGGTAAGTTGTTTCCCCGCACACATTGTGCACTTGCATATGCATTATATTCTCCTCCAAATACACAGAGAGGGCATGGATACTCGATATTTTAGGAGGGGTGAAGTAGCTCTTTATTATGAGGTGTTAGGCTTTGTCTAGGCCAATGAAAAGCCTATTGGGTGTAAATTCCTATGCATGCTTGAGGCGTTAGCCTTGTTATGGGCATGGAAGATACTCCTACTCGAATTGAACCTTTTCTGACATACACCATGATTGGTAAAGACTAGGGTACCTCGTCAGTTTTTTTTTGAACTCGAGGAGTAATTCGAGAACCTATTTAGATGATTAACTCAAATCTCATGTAATGAACTATAAGAATTAACCCAAAAACCATGGAAAAAAAATCTACATGAAGGGTTGGCCAAGCACTTTTATTCACAAAACACGATTTTTGCCTATTTTGCAATTTAGTCCCTAAAATTCTTAAAATTGCAAAATGACCCCCTAAAGTGTTAAAAATGCCTAACTCATGTTTTGTAAACTCACAACATCAATTTCTATACAGCCATGAAGCTCTCGACCAAGCAAGAATGTTTCTTAAAAATAATTCAATATTTTACAATTTAGTCCCTATGTTTATTAATATTGAAAAATGGCCTAAAAATTAAAAAAAACATAAAATTACCACAAAAGTAAGCACAAAATCATCATCAAAGATTCCAATCAGATTTGGCCAAGTGGAAATCATGAAATATATGCATACTTTGATTAAAAAAAATCATGAAAACAAGCATAAATAATTATTATTAAATTTAAATAAAAGATAAATCACAAAATAAATAGACTAATATACTAATCAACATATTAATCATCAAAATAACATAAAATGTAATTTAAACATCAACATAAACACAACAAAACCAAAATCATAACAACAAGAATAATATTCTATGTAAAAAATTAACAAATAAAAAATAAAAAAAAGATTACAACAAATACAGAAGATTTATATGTTATCATGTTTAGCCTTTCAACATGGATGAAAATCCATGAGCCTTAACATGATTGACTCCCAAAAATGAAGAATCAGGAGTAAAAATTAACAAAAAGTAAGAAATTTGGTAAAAAACCTACCTTTAAAGCTTGGGAAACATAAGAAAATTCAAGTAATTTAATTGATTTTAAGGTTTTTGGCTTATGGCAGCCATTAACCTTCCATGAAAGCTTTCTTTCTTTTCCTTTTTAGAGAGATGATCGGCCAAATGATGAAGAAAAAACCCTTCCCTTTGGCCTCCCCCCATTCCACCAAATTCTTTTTTTCTTTTCTTTCCTTTTTTTTTGTTTTATATTAATTTGATTTGATGTTATTTGATTTTGATTTGATGTAAATTAATTACTTTTTTGCTTGTGTCATCCATGACATCATCTGTTTCTAGAGATTCTGTGAGATATTTGTAATATCTGTAAAATTATACCGTAAAAATTAATTAGAAAGATTAAACTACAAAAATTAAAAATTATATGTTTAAAATAAAATTTCATATAATTAATTTAATTTAATCTAATAATAAAATAGTTTTTTTAATTTACAAAAAAAATATTAAAAGTGACAAACTCGTAAAATTTTACTAGAGAAAACCTTTACTAGGAAAAATTATTTTATGTAAAAAAATGTAAAACTCATAAATAAATTAAATTTTTCAAAACTGATTTAATATGATTTAACCAATAATATTTGTAGAATTTTAAAAATTATAAACTCAAAAAAATCTTATCGAAAAAAATTACGAGTAGAAAACTTCGTGTTTCGATAATAGAGAAAATTTTAAAACTTACAAATAAATTAAAATTTTCAAAACTATTTTAATATGAATTAAATAATAATATTTAAAGAAATTTAAAAATTAAAAACTCAAAAAAGTCTCACCGAAAAAATTATAGAGTATAAAACTCGTATCTCGGTAACAAAAAAATTGAAAACTCATAAAATAAATTAAAATTTCCAAAACAAACTCAATGTGAATTAAATAATAATATTTAAAGAAATTTAAAAATTAGAAACTTGAAAAAAAAATCTCATTGAAAAAATTTACGGAGTATAAGACCTGTATCTTGGTAACAGAAAAGAATTTTAAAACTCATAAAATAAATTAAATTTTTTAAAATGATTTAATATGCATTAAAAAAATAATATATAAATAATTTTAAAAATTATAAACTAAGAAAATTTTTTCAAAAAATTTATGAAGTAGAAAACTTCGTATTTTGGAAACAAAAGAATTTCAAAAGAATAATGCAATAAAATAAAAAGAATTTTCCAAAACTGATTTAATATGATTAAATAATAATATTTGAGGAATTTAAATATATATATATATATATATATAAACTTAGAAGCTGATTTGATGATTTGTTGTGATGTTTTATGATATTTTATTATATAGGGGTCAAAATATAATTTTATAAAGTTTAAGGGTCATTTTGTAAATTCTAGAAATATACTTTTTTAAGGACAAAGTGTGTGGCTTAATCTTTGTTGGTATTTTTCTAACTTTTCATATATGTTTGCATGTGATTTTTGTGATTTTTTAAGGTTATTTTATTATGCAGGGGCTAAAATGAAAATTTAAGAAAGTGTAGGGACAAAGTAGTAAATTTTCATATTTAGGGGGGGCAAAACAGATATTTTACTAGTTTTAGAGGTTTCTATTATTTCTATGGTCTTCCGTAGGGATATAGAAATTTTCAAAACTTTTTGTATTTGTTTGGTTTTCCGAGGAATACAAAATGTAATTTTAAAAAATTTAGAGGCTTGATTGCAAATTTGTATTTTAAGTCAAACTTAAAATTTTGGCTTTTTCATTGAGACTAAATTCATATATTCTTCATCATTTTAGTGTCCATTAGGGCATAGGGATACTTTCACGTCGAAGGTATCCCTAAAGGTATTTTGGTAATTTTTTTAAAATCAAGTCTTAGATAGTAACCAAGATGCTTTTATGCTAAAGGTGCATATTTAGGATAGGTTCATCTAGTTCTCATCATTTTAGCACTCGCTAGGGTTACTAGGATACTTTCACGTCGAAGGTATATCCAAGGGCATTTTGGTAATTTTGCTCACTGAAACGGTTTTACTCCAAAGGTGAATATTTAGTATAGGTTTAGCCTCCCAAGGTCATTTTAAGGTCCATTAGGGTTACCTAGATGCTTTCACATCGAAGGTATATTTTACTCACCGAGATGCTTTTACGACAAAGGTGAATATTTAAGATTGGTTTACCCTTCTAAGGTCATTTTAAGGTCCATTAGGGTTATTGGGATACTTTCATGTCGAAGGTATACCCTAGGGGCATTTTAGTAATTTTGCCATCGATATACTTTTACACCAAAGATAAATATTTAAGATTAGTTTAGCCTTCTAAGGTTATTTTAAGGTCCATTAGGGTTACCGAGATACTTTAATGTCGAAGGTATGCCCTAGGGGCATTTTGATAATTTTACTCGCTTATATGCTTTTACACTAGAGGTGAATATTTTAGGATTGGTTTGGCCTTCTAAGATCATTTTAAGGTTTACTAGAGTTACTAGGAT
The DNA here is from genome assembly GCA_038381775.1 of Adansonia rubrostipa. NCBI lineage: Eukaryota > Viridiplantae > Streptophyta > Magnoliopsida > Malvales > Malvaceae > Adansonia > Adansonia rubrostipa. The sequence goes on along the minus strand of JBBYHM010357830.1, from coordinate 4,924 downwards.
ACTTTCATGTTGAAGGTTTACCCTAGTGCATTTTGGTAATTTTGCTCATCGAAACATTTTTACGCAAAAGGTAATATTTAGGATTAGATTAGATTTCCAAGGTCATTTTTATGTCCTTTAAGGCTACAGGAATACTTTCACGTCGAGGGTATCCTTTAGGGGCATTTTGATAATTTTGCTACACCGAGTCCTATGTAGTCATCGGGATGCTTTTATGCCAAAGATGTGCATTTAGGATAGGTTCAACCTTCCACAATCATTTTCATGTCTTTTAGGATTATCGGGATACTTTCACATTGAAGGTATACCTTAGGGGTGTTTTGGTAATTTTACTAGAATAAAGTCTTAGGTAGTTATCGTGGTGCTTTTATGCTAAAGATGTGCATTTTGGATAGGTTCAACCTTCCATAATCATTTTCATGTCATTTAAGGTAACCGAGATACTTTTCTGTCGAAGGTATACCTTAAGGGTTTTTGGTAATTTTGCTTTAGAACCAAGTCTTACGTGATTACTAAGATACTTTCATGCCAAATGTGCTCATTAAGATCATCATATTAGGTCATTTTTAGGTCATAGAATCCATATTTTTTAATAATAGAGTTATTTTTTTAAATAAGGCAATGTCTCTTAATTAAATTAATATGTATGATTTCTACCATTATATGTGAGGAATTTTACGGATCATTTTAATAGCGAGATATCCTTTTCAAATAGGAAGTCAGGACTTTTTTATTTCAGAAAAATAAAACCTTTCATATTCCGCATGGTTCTCCAGCTGGATATGACAGAGAATTCATGCCCACTTGGTTCCTTGGGAGGGTACGAATAATTTTGTGATTTCCAAAAGCATTAAAACCCGACTCTCTCGGAATAACAAATTTCTATAACGAAATATTATGGGAATTATAATTAAATATCAAATATCAAAACTAAATAAAAATCAAAATTTAAGTTAACATGCGATTAATGAGGTATCGATTAACGGGCATCACGAGAAGGTCGATACTTACTTATGATTGTAACCGACTCCCAGACTCTTTTTTGCAATTTCTGGTATGAGCACAAACCTCGAAGTTTGTTTTTATGGGTTTCATAATCCTTAAAATATAAACTCCGGCAGGTGTCTAATCTCACTTGGCCAAAACAGATTGGTGGCGACTCCAAAAAAAAATGGTCATTTCGTAATGACTATTTGGAAAAGTCGGGTGAGCGATTAATATCGATAACTCAGTCTCCAGGTATGAAAAATTAAGAATAACAATAATGATATAGGCCTTTAGAAATAGAAGGAAATAATTATATATAGATATTTATGCATAAACAATGGATATATTTGCCATTTTAAGTCAGGCTGGTCAGGATTTGTATCCGGGCTACGTTGCGACAATATTGGCAATAAATATAAAATAGCCCAATAAAGAATATTTTATATATGTAGACCAAGATTGGCATCTAGCAAAGCATCAAGGCCATCCAACATGAAAGGATTGTCAGTATGGTTTTGACAAGCCCTTTAGTGTTCAGTATCTCAGAGGTAATAAATACCCTTTGATCATATATCCTAGAATTTGCAAGAGTATGGTTTAGTGTCTACTCTTAGCTCATTCCATGTTAGTATGTAACCCTTATGTGTTAACTCCTTAGTTAATATTGCCTTGGCCAAGGACTTTGAGTTAACATGGGCTAGATACATGCAATATATGTCCCCTCATATCACTTGGGGTGATGAATATTCTTTTGACCACTCATTCACCTACCGTATGATTCATGCCATACCAAAACCACCCTACCATAAGCATCCATCTATTATGGACTTGTTCGTGATAGAATCAAAGCATGACACTTCTCATACAAGATGACCTAGTGTCATAAGTTTAAGGATCACTTTCATTACTGACACGTGAGAGTGTTTCCATAGACATTTGAGTGAAATACCAAATGGAACTTTCATAACGGGTTATGTTTAGTGAGCTTGTTACCATAAAAAGCAACCATATAATGTCCATAAGTATCTTTATACTTCAACTTATGAGATCAATTGCATGCATCATATGCATGGAGGCTTATATATGCCAATCTTTGTGCATTGTCAATGCCCTGTCTTTACAATACGATGACCAAAAACATTGTTAGAAACATGACTTTGATGCATAAGGATCTTATAATTGTAACTCTTTTCAATTCCCTTCCAAGGCCAATATGTTTCATGGGCTTTATCTACATAAGATATTTATAACAATTATATAATTAAACATTACGGACAAAGAAATACCTTGATAACATTAATTAAATATAATATTTGATTACATGAACTCACTAAATGCTAACACGTTACAAGCCATAACGATTGGCTTGTAAGGCTTACATCAAAAATCTCCCACTAGCTCTAAAGCCAATCACCCATATGTCTAAGTCCCATACATTCTCTATGATGATCATTTTTCTTGTTGGGGTAAAGCTTTAGTGAAATAATCAGCTACGTTCTCCTCGAAGGGTACTTGTTCTATACAACATCATGTTTCTGTATTATATCTCTAATGATGTAATATCGTTACAACATATGTTTGGATTTGTGATGAGACCTTACTTACTTAGTTTGTGCTATGGCTCTATAGTTATCACAGTAAAGTGGTATTGGATTAATAATGCTTGGAACCATACCAAGTTCAGTGATAAACTTATTCATCTAAACTGCCTCATTTGTGGCATCACATAGGAAGATGCATTTAGCTCCAGTTTTTAATTTTGTAGTTGCAGCCTATTTTGAACTTTTCCAATTGATTGCAGCACCATTAAGGATTTACGATTTATTGTCATCCCAATCAGATCAAATGCAAGCATCAATATAACTTTTGCATAGAGTTTAGCCCTTCCATAAAACAGAAAGATATCCGTAGTCCTTCGCAAGTACTTAAGGATATTCTTTATAGTAATCCAGTGATATTCACTAAGATCACTTTGGTATCTGTTGGTGATACTTAGAGCGTATGATATATTTCTTCTTATACATAACATAGCGTGCGTAACAGATCTAATAGCCAAGGTATATGGGATCTCACTTATATGTGCTCTGTCATCCAATGTTTTAGGGCACATCTATTTCTACTAATGTACTACATGTACTATAGGCAGGTTCTCTCTCTTAAAGTTGTCGATGCTAAACTTCTTAAGCACCTTGCCTATGTAAGTGGGTTAGGATAAATCAAGTAATCTTTTTGATCTATCCCTATAGATCTTAATCCCATAATCTATGCTACTTCTCTTATATCCTTCATGGAAAATTGTTTGGACAACCAGATCTTAGTGGCCTATAGCATTGGTATGTCGTCTCCTATAAGCAATAGGTCATTAACATATAACACCAAGAAAACAATAGCCTGCCCATTTGTCTTCTTATAGACACACGAATCATTAGAATTCTTTATGAAGCCAAATTCCTTAATTGCTTCATCAAATATGAAGTTCGAACTTTATGAAGCTTACTTTAGCAAATATGTGGACTTTCTTAGTCTACATACCTGATTTGGATTTGAATTGGACGTAAAACCATCAAGTTGTGTCATGTACACTTCCTCTTGCAAATTTCATTGAAGATTGCAATTTTTACGTCTATCTTCCATATCTCAAAATCGTGATATGCAACTATAGCGAGCATAATCCATATAGATTTTACCATGGTAACTAGTGAAAAGGTTTTCTCATAATCAATGCTTTCTACTTGATTTTAACCTTTTGACACCAATTTGGCCTTATACATCTATACGTTGCCATCTAAGTCAGTCTTTCTCTCAAAAACTCATTTACACCTTATGGGTTTTATCCCTTCAAGTGGATCAACAAAAGTCCATACCTGTTTGACTTCCATGACATCAATTTCGAATCCCATGGCTTCAAACCATTTATTAGAATCAATATCAAACATTGCTTCCTCAAAATTGGTCGATTTAGTATTACAAGACAAGTCTTCTTGATCTATGCAAAATCTGTATCTCTTTGGAGCTTGCTTAATCCTATTAGATTGCTGGAGTAGTTGTGCCTCTTGAGCTTTAGGTTAAGCATCTAATGCTTCAACCGTTGGCTCAGGCGCCATAGGAATTTCAATTCGTGGTTCTTGAATTTCTTCAAGATCAACTTTACTCCCATTTTGAACTCTTCTAATAAAAAACTCCTTTTTTAAGAAGACTACTGGTTTTGAAATAAACACCGTTCGTTCAGTGTCACAACGTGGCCTGAATACGAATCCTGACCAAGCCTAACTTAAATGGCCCTCGCTCTTCTATTTATTGATATATCACTATTTGATATTCTCTTATCTCCATGGGCTATATCATTATCGACATTTTTTAATTTCGGGGACTTGGTGGTTGAGATAAATCACTCATTAGACTTAATCCTAAATAGTCCTTATGAAATGACTATTTATTAGGAGTCACCACCAATCTATTTAGCTAGGTGAGATTAGTCACTTATCGAGATAGAGGTGGAAAAATGAACCCAAACCTGAAAACTCGCCCAAAAAAACCCAAGCTTGAACCCAAACTGAACCCGATTTAACCAAAAAGTCAATGGCCTAAACCCAAAAAAACTTAAACTCGAATGGCCCAAACCCGAATGGCTCGAACCTGAAATAGCTCAAACCCGAAATAACTTGAACCTGAATGACCCGAACCCAAAATAGCTCAACCCGAAATGACCTGAACTCGAAAAAACATGAACCTGAGATGACCCGAACCCGAAAAAGCCCAAACCCGAGCTTGACCTGAACCCGAACCCGAATTTAATACTAAAAATAAATATAAAGAAATTATAATAAATAATTTTTTATAAATAAAAAATTTTAATAAAAAATTTTATTTTAATATTCTTTTAATAATTTAATTAAATATTGAAAACATAATTTATATTTTAAATATGATTAAACTT